>CM037090.1:79772534-80060161 GCA_020916435.1 Oxytropis ochrocephala
ATTAATATATTTTTGAAAATTCCATCCCACTTGATTGGTGTTGCATATTTATTTTGATTTAATAGATGATTTGTTTTATTTTGTTGTTGTTTTAAATGAAGTAAGTGTAGCATCCCGTTTGGATGAATTAAAAGAAATAATTTTTAAACTCTGATATTTATCATAAACTGCCGGGTAGAAATGGGGTGTTACAGTACCGATGTGAACACTGGGAAGATGTATGCGATGAAAAGTCATGATTGCCATGTATTCATGGAGTGTTTTCTTCCAATTGCTTTTAGTTCACTACCAAAGTGTGTTTTGGAACCGATTATTGAAGTGAGGCAATTTTTTAAGAATATGTGCTCTTCAACATTGAGAATGGATGATCTCATTAAGATGGAGCAGAATATTCCTTTCATCATCTGTAAGTTGGAGAGAATATTTTCTCCCGGTTTCTTTGATTCCATGGAGCATCTACCGGTTCACCTAGCATATGAAGCAAGACTTGGTGGACCACTTCATTATAGGTGGATGTATCCATTTGAGAGGTAATTATCTATTTCAACATTTTAATTAAATTTTTATTAGTATGACTATTTTAATTAAATTTTTATTAATTAGTATGACTATTTGTTCATATGTAGATTAATGGGTGATTATAAACTATCAGTGAAGAATAAAGCTAGAGTTGAAGGATCAATTTGCGCAGCTTACCTACACCGTGAAACCATCTATTTCTGTTCACATTATTTCAACAATTTTATGTTGTCAAGAAAATAATAGAAATGAAAGGGAGGTTGAAGAAGAAAGACATGCGCTCACTTTATCTGTCTTTAGCAAACACCGTCGCCTCGGGAAAGAAGTCAACCAAATACTTATCAGAAAAAGAACATCTATCAGCACATGTTCATGTCTTGATCAATTGCACTGAAGTTAAACCATATGTCGAGTAAGTATGCTCCAATTTAGTCTTTAATCTATAGACGTTTAAAGTATGAAGTTAAATCATGGTTTGATCAACTTTCAATTACACCATTTCAGTGCATTCTTATGAATTGAGGGTATACCCGCCGAAGAATCTTCTGTTCGTATACATGAAAGTTTTCCAATCTGTTTTAAGGCTAGAGTAAGTAAATCAAATAATGTGTTAATGTCAAATGTTTAAAGTAGATATGAGACATGACTTATTTTTCCCATATATGGTTACTTAGGTTTATGAAGCACAACCAACTCCCCTAATCCAACACTTGAGGAACTTAGCTGATGGTCCTTTTTTTGAGGTCACTGAGTGGCACACGTACCTAGTTAACAGTTACAAATTTGACACTCAATCCTGGAGTGAGGGAAAAAGAACAATTAATAGTGGGGTATATGTTAAAGGGGAAACAGAAGGAGGTGAAAATGACTACTACGGTGTGATCCAACACATATATCAACTTGAATACCCATGAAACAGGAGTAGGTGAAAATGACTACTACGGTGTGGCAGCAAAAGATGGAGAATGACATGAAGAGGATGATAGAGCTTATTCAGTCTAAGGAGAGTATGTCTCAGCCTGCGCAGAAACATGGGGAGTCTGATGAGTCTGAGTATCGAGTTTTTGAGGGGTCTGAGTAGTCTGATGACGGGTCCTTTTAGTACTGTTTGTATTATTTGTTTTACATTTGAGTATTTTGTTATGACATTTCAGTATTTTGTGTTGTATTGACATTTGATTTTACGTGTTGATTTGGATTCTGACTTTTCAGTATTTTGTTCTAATGGAACATTTTAGGAATTTTTTATTTATATTGATTTAGGTATTTGATGTTTTAATATTTATTAATAAATAAGCAGGTTTTAAAAAAAAATTATTATTTTTGGACTTTAGCGAGGGAATTAGCGAGGGACGTCAGACACGTGGCAGTCGCCAATAGGATGTGCAGGCGTGCCAGTTAGCGAGGGAATATGTGTCCCTCGCTAATTAGCGAGGGAATTAGCGAGGGAACTGGCCGTGGGTAATTAGCGACGAAACCCTATTTCTCTCGCTAATTGCATTAGCGAGGAGGGAATTAGCGATTGAACTGGTCCCTCGCTAATTCCCTCGGTAATGGCAATTAGCGACGAAATTGGTCATGTTAGCCACCGAATATTCACTCGCTAATGACCGTTTTTTTGTAGTGAAAGCATTAATTCCCCTTCTATATCTTACATCTATAGTTTTTTTTACCCTGGTGCATCTCTTTGACATTTAATAAAAGTCTGGAATCTTGGGTTACGAATTTGTTGAATACTAAAGAATCCGAAATTTTCTTAAATATCATTAAAGAAAAATTTTTTTTTGTTCCGGGGCGTATTAGAAAATACAAGGTGTCACTAGCAATGGGCCAGCAGCCCAATTCAGCAGAACGGCCCAAGACCGTGTCTTGGTCCGCAATTCTCGGCGACCGGCCGCATTTATCGCAACGGCCAGGTCGCCCCAGTGGTATAAATACCACCTTCACCCATGCTGTCAGGTACGCATTTCCTACCCTGTGATACCCTGCCCGTTAGCACACCTCTGACTAGAGCGTCGGAGTGTCTTTGCATGTACCACCCGAGGTGTTCCAAGACCGGTCCTCGTCCTTGGGCAACGACCGGAGGAGCAGCAGACCATCCATTTGGTGATCAATGTACGATCATTTGGCGACCACAGTGGGAGCCCGAGCGCTATCCCACCTTGAAGATGAGCCCGAAGAGAATCACTACGCGGGCATCCACGCAGTGAAGACCTGCCGGCCGACGCCGCTCGTCGCGGTGACACCGGAGGGTGTACCCCTGACTATTGACGAATCCCAAGGCGATCCTCGCCAGGAGCCTTCTGTTCAGGGCGGGCAAGGTGCCGCTGCGGGACAAGTACATTAGCAAATTCCGGACGAACTGGTTGAAGCCGGAATCGTGGAGCCCTTGCCGGAGCACGTCGCCCAGGCCGTCCTCCAGTTGCTCCAAAGCAAAAACCAACTTATAGCTGACCGGGACGAAGTAATATCTCGGCTCGAGAGGGGATCCATGCTTGCTCGCCCGCAGGCGGACCACGGAGAACCTTCCACCTGAACTCACCCCTCGCGAAGAGCTAGGACTCCACCTCGAAGGACCGTCCGCCCTCGGGGAAGTACATCTCGTCGCTCTCCAGCTCGAAGAGTTCGGGCGCGCAGATCACCTGCTCAAAGGAACGTGCGCAGTCGCCGTTCCCCTTCACACAACTATGATCATTCAGACTCGCCATACCGGCCTGAGTCAGACCGTTCTTCTACAAGATATTCTTCATGTGAATCCTCTGGCTCCAGGCGCTCTAGAAGCCGTTCGTGGGACCCTACGGACGAGTTGAGCGAATACCGAAATGGTGAAATTAGAGGCGTTCCACGGCGGCCAAGGAGGCATCATTCGGTAGAAGTAGAGGCCGATCGCCCCAAGGGCCTCCTATGTACGGACACCCAACCGGCGGAGGTTTCTACGGAATGCCGACCGGTGAGGCATATCTCACCATGCAGCCCTTCGGACCGAATGACTTTCCGACCGGCCAAGGCCCTTTCACAAGGGAAATTAGGCGCCACCGTATTCCCGAGGATCTCGTGAAGCCGCCCAACCTCAACAAATTTGATGGACGAGGCGACCACGACAAACATATCGGTACTTCAACAACCTCGTAGCTACGGGGAGTTGGGTCCTACAATGAAGTGCCGTTTATTCCCTCAGTCGCTGGACGGACGGGCCCTAGAGTGGTGGGAGTCCTTACGACCGAACACCATTTCTTCTTGGGAAGGCCTGATCAGAATCTTCTTAGCAAACTACACTGCCAATCGGTGCCAGTATCGTCATGAAGAGCACCTGGATACGATTATCCAAGGGGATAATGAATCATTGAGACAGTACATAGAGCGGTTCAACACTGAGGCCGATCAGGTGCGCGACCTGACCGATAAAGACAAGCTAAAGTACCTCAAGAGGGGTATCCGGCCGGACCACAGATTTGTTGAAGAATTCACTTTGAACCACATCTACGATCTCAGCACATTCCTTCGCAGAGCCAACGACCACATGGCTTATGAGGAAACTCTTGCTGCAAGAAAGGCCGCCCGAGCGCGACCTAGAGAAGATGACAGCAAGCGGGGCAAGACTCAGGAAAATCACCGAGAGAGCAAGCCAGAGTACCGGCCTAAGAAATATGAGCATCGGACCAGGCTCAACGCTCCTATAGCCCAAATCTTTGCAGAATGTCAGAACAATGAATTCGTTGATGTTAAGAGGCCCGATCCACTGGTACTCAGAAAGGTGCCCGGCCGACTAAGAGGTATTGCCGGTACCACAAAAGCAAAGGGCACGATACCAATGATTGCATGGCCCTAAAGGACGACATTGAAGACCTCATCCAAAAAGGGAAGCTGAAGCAGTATGTCCGAGCCGATGGAACAGGCGACACAAGAGAAAAGCGGAGGCGAAGCCTCAATCAAAGGGCAAAGCAACGACTACGAAAGACCATAGAGGCGATGGCGGACAAAGACACCTCCGAAGAGGACGTCCGGATGTCCAACGGCCGGAGAGTGGCTATGGTCATCCAAGGTGGAAACCCCTTAGAAAAAAGGGATTCAACATCTGCAGAACGCCCGACCTCCAATAGGCCGCCCATCTCTTTTGGAGATGAAGATCTGCTGGACGGAAGGACCAATAGCTACGTCCCGTTGGTAATCAGGGCGGTCATGGCCAACACTGAAGTACGCCAAATTCTGGTCGACCAAGGCAGTTCGGCCGACATTATATTTGAGGAACTAATCGACAAACTTAACGTAGATCGAAGTGAGATCATTCCACAGACCGATCCAACACCCCTAACAGGGTTCAACGGGGCAGTCACCTACCCTTGGGAACGATAGACCTCTGGGTTACTTTTGGTAATGATTCAGAGCGAGCACCAAATCTTTGCGGTCAAAGCAACATTTCTAGTTCTACCAATCAAGTCATGCTATCGATTGCATCATAGGTCGACCGACCGGGAAAGCGGGGGCGTGGCCTCCACCTTGTCCATCTAAAGATGAAGTTCTACAAAGCAAGGACGATCAAGTAGTGACCACCGTTGGCCGACACGGACGCGGCTAAGAAAAGCCATTATTTGTACCAAGACATCTGCGGACGAGCAAGATAGAGACACCGACCCACGAGCCACGGAGAAAAGGCACCAAGTAAACCTCGCCGACTTGGGCGCCCAAAGTATGATCGATAGCGACCCGCAGGACGGCGATGATGAATTAGCCCGTGAGTGAAGAATAGGTCAAGAGGCCCGAACCACATGGAGAGCTAGTTGACATCCAACTAGGGGGACGACCACGAGAAGACGATTAAGTTTGGAAGGCGCCTACTACGAGTAGGTCGGCGAGGATCTCATGCTTTGCCTTAAGGAGTATGCAGATTTGTTTGCATGGCAAGCATCCGACATGCCCGATATCCCAACAGAGATTGCATGTCATCAACTCATGATGGATGAAAGCCCCATTGGACGGTCGCCCAAAGGAGGCGAACCCAGAACCTGGAGAAGTCTCAAGCAGCAGCTCAGGCCGTTGACGACCTAGTCAAGGCCAATTTCATTGAAGAGATAAAATACACGACCTGGCTATCAAACGTAGTGTTAGTCAAGAAGAAAAATGGCAAGTGGCGCATGTGCGTCGACTACACAGACCTGAACAAGGCATGCCCGAAGGATGCCTTCCCAGTACCGAGCATAGACAAGCTGGTCGATGGGGCATCGGGCTACAAGTTGTTGTCATTCCTAGACGCCTACTCTGGATACAATCAGTTTACGATGTATCCTCCAGACCGGCACAAAACTGCATTCATGACCGATCGTGGCAATTTCCAATACAAAGTTATGCCGTTCGGTCTGAAGAACGCTGGGGCAACCTACCAGCGAATGATGAATAAGATTTTCAAAGGGCAGATCGGTCGGGTAGCCGAGGTCTACCTAGATGATATGATCATTAAAAGCAAGGCCGACCAGGATCATGCGGCCGACCTGAGAGAGGTCTTTGAAGAAGCAAGAAGAAATTCTCTAAGGCTGAACCCAGAAAAGTGCACCTTCGGAGTCAGGGCCGGCAAGTTCCTGGGGTTTCATCTTACAGAGAGGGGGATCGAGGCCAACCCCGATAAATGCAGGGCGGTCGCCGACATGAGGCCGCTTCTACAAAGAAAGAGATCCAACGGTTGAATGGCATGGGTCGCACACTGTCAAGATTCATACCTAGATCCGCTTGCAGGTCGCTCCCCCTATTTAAGCTCCTAAAGAAGGAAGTGGAGTTTGAATGGACCGACCAGTGTCAGCAAGCACTGGAGCAGCTGAAGGAGGCTCTGACCAATACGCTCATCATGACCAAGCCAGAACCGGGGGAAACCCTATACTTGTATTTAGCAATAACTGAAGAGGTATTGAGTGTCGTCCTGGTCAGAGAAAACGACCTAAAACAGAACCCGGTCTACTTCATCAGCAAGGTGTTGCAAGGACCAGAATTGAGATACCAGAGAATCGAGAAGTTAGCACTTGCACTACTGGTGGCTGCCGGCGTTTGAGACCTTATTTTGTGTCCCACAAGGTCGTGGTAAGGACAGACCAACCCATAAGACAGGTCCTCCATCGGCCAGACCTGGCAGGACGAATGATCAAATGGGCAGTGGAACTTAGTGAATTCGGCATCAAGTTAGAGTCCAGATCGGCCGCTAAGGCTCAAGTTTTGGCCGACTTCATTCTTTGAGATGACCCCAACACGGGCGGCGGCGGCGAGACACGCGTGGACATTGCATGTGGACGGTTCCTCCAACAGCAAAGGCAGTGGGGCGGGCCTTTTACTAGAAAACTCAGAAGGGCTCGCAGTGGAAGTGTCCTTGACATTTGAATTCCACACCTCAAACAATCAGGCTGAGTACGAGGCATGCATAGCCGGGATGCAGCTTGCGAAGGAGTTCAACACCGACCGAGTAGAACTACACTCAGATTCCCTACTGGTCGTTTCCCAGATCCAAGAATTATATGATGCGAAGGACGAAGTGTTGAAGAACTATTTGGCCAAAGTTAGGGAGCTCCTCTGTCTGATCGACCGGGCAGAGGTTAAACACGTGCCAAGGACAGAAAACGTCTGGGTCGATATATTGTTGAAGCTAGCTAGTACGAAGGCGCCGGGCAATCATAGAAGCTTAATTCAAGAAACCCTCATTCGGCCGAGCGTCTCAACCAGGCCCAGTCAATCCCTGGCCGTCCTCACCATCGAAGCAGAAGATGATTGGATCGCTCCCATCCTACGCTACATCACATTGGGCGAAGAGCCGACCGATCCAAAAAAGGCCAAAACCTTAGAATTACGGTCTACCAAATATTCTGTGATCGAAGGGAAGCTATATAGAAGATGTAACGCCCAAAATAATTTAATTATTTAATTAATTAAGTTATTTGGGGCTTGCAACATTTAATTAAGTTAATTAAATAGTCAAAGTTTATTTTATCTAGAAGGGGTCTAATCTATTTTAAATAGGATACTAAGTTGGAATTATTTTTATTTCAGGAGGTGGAATGAATTAATAGTAGGAGTGGAGAATAAGGCCCAAGGGCCATTATTTAGGCCCAATAGTAGTCATAAAACTTAGGGGTTTATCCATTAGGGTCTCATTACCTTATTTTGAAAGAAAGACCCACGAAGGAAGTGGAGAGGGAGGAAGAACAGCAGCTTGCGTGAAGGAGAGGGAGGAAAGGTGAGAGCTTTTTCTTTGATTCTTGGTTGGTAAGTGAGATTTTGATCTCATTCTTCATCATTTCTTTTCCCCATTCCATTTCCTTAAGTTCCATAAGCTTATTCCTTTCCTTTTGAATTTTCCATGGATATCTAAGGAGGGAGAACCCACGTTTCAGCTTGAAGGAGGAGAAAGGAGGAAACTTTTCTCAAGTTTTGTGTTGGTAAGTGAAGGCCTTGGTCCTAATCACCCTTATTTCCTTCCATGTCCCATTTCCATGAGTTCCATAGGCTCATTCTCACTATTTTAAATTTCCACTTTTCACCAAGCAAGGTGGTATTTCGGTTTGAAATTTGGAAATCGGTTTTGGAGGCTTCATTTAGTTGTTTTCTTGGTGGTTGATTGAAGCTTTAGCTCACCCAAGGTTAGGGGACTCTCTATTACATCTTTTATAACTTGTAGGATGTGTTTTGTAGTTGGATTAGCTCTAGGAATGATGTGTTGTGTGATTGTGTGTTGATTGTATGTTGATTGATGTTGGGATGTTTGATTTGTTCATAACATGTTGTTTGTGGTTGTACGAGCATGAGTTGTGAAATTATGCATGATATGTATTTGATGAAATGTTTCCATGAGAATGAGTGTGTGAATATGATAAACTAATAATGTGTGAATATGATAAATGATTTGTTGGGTAAATAATGTTAATTTGAGGTTTTAAATGAGTGGTGTTTGTTATGTGAGAAATGATTTGTTGGATTAAATGAGTGCGGGCGGTTTGAAATCATAGGGCGGAGTGCCACGGTGTTGTTTGTGGGTCTTGTGTCTCGGTTGGTGGTTTTGGCGGTGGGGCGCCGAGGATCTGGCGCAAATGCCAAATGCCGGCGGTGTGGGCGCCAAATAGGCGCCGGTGCGTGAGTGTGTGTTGTGTGTGTGAAAGTGGTGGGACGGTGCGGGGCGCCGGTTGCTAGGAACTTGGCCCTGTGCTTTGGGTATGAGTGTATCACTAGTGTGCATGTGGTGGGTGGTGTGTCAAGGTATGGGCGCCATGGCCTGACTAGGTAGTCCCTAAGAATTAGTCCCTTAGAATTAATTTAATCCTTGGCGTGGCTAATTAGTCCCTAAGAATTAAATTAATCCTTTGCGTGACAAAATAATCCCTTAGAGCCTAATTAGTTCCAAGGCGTCAAATAAAGTCCCTAAGTACCAAAATTAATCAAAAGTGTTAAATTAACCCCTATGTCAAAAATGGTCCTTAGGTGTGGGAAAGGCCCTTAGGAGGTGTTTTGGCTCTTAGGTGGAATTTAAATTAATAAATGGTGAGTAAATAATGGTGAGGGCTTGGCCAAGGTGGTGGATTATTAATTGATGTGGGCTTGGCGAAAAGAGGTGAGTTATTGATGGATGTGGGTTTCGCCAAAGCGGTGAGTTGAATAATTGTTGATGAATTGTGATGTTGTGAATGCATTGTCATGGTGTCACATATTTCATGTGCATATAAAAGTGGTGAGTTAATAAATAATGTGGCTTCGCCAAAAGAGGTGGTGGCCGGCCAAAAGTGGTGGTGGCTTCGGCCAAAAGTGGTGATGCGAAGCGGGGCTATTGAGGTGAGCTATGGATCCACATGCATTTTGCACCCATGCATATATCCATACATTCATAGAATTGTGTTGATGATTAATTAAATTATTATTGTGACTTGTTGTTTGCTAGATGCTTCCTATTATAATGCTTATCTTACTTGTTATAATTTATGTAAAGAGACTCACCCTAGCATTTTTATGTTGCACGCTCTCGTGGCGACAAGCAGGTGATTCTCGAGTGAAGCGTGCCATGCCTTCATGGGATATTGTGTCGGCTCGATCTAGTAACACCAGGGGATGGGGTCTTAGTATTATTTTATTATGGTTATGTATTAAAGCGATTTTGAACTATGTATTGAGTATGTGAACTCGGTTTCATTTCATTGTCTTTGTGTAAACTATTTGATGGATTATTGTAAACACTAAGCAAAGTTGTTTTTGAGGTCTTAACCCACGTGACTATGATATGCATTTTATGCGCTTGATGCGTTTGGATTTTTAAAGATGTTTTGATGATATTTTATTAAATGTACCACCCTCTTTGAGGTGCGTGGACAAGTTTTTGAAAAACTCTGATTTTATTAGTTTAATTAGCTTATGATATAAGGGGGTGTTACATAGTGGTATCAAAGCAGTTCGGTCTGTCCGGCCAAATGTATGCATCATAGTATCTATGACAACTAGGTAGTGTTAATTGTTTCTTAACGAATGTTAATCTTTGCAGTGTTAGGTTGAGAATGGCCCGAAGGATTGATCTTTGCTCTATTTGAGGCTCTCTGCAAGCCATAGCACACGAGGCTATGGGGAGCAGAGGGTGGCGAGAAGATCTTTGAGGATCGCAAGTTGGCTACTTTTCAACGTGAGAACCCACCTACCTTCAAAGGTAGATATGATCCGGATGGAGCGACCGACTGGTGAGGAGATAGAGCGAATCTTCCGTGTTATGGCGTGTACTCCGGCACAAAAGGTGAAATTTGGGACTCACATCTTTGAAAGAAGAGGCGGATGATTGGTGGATGAGGAAGAAAGCAGAGACTAGAAGGCTGCGGGAGAAGAAATCACTTGGGAGTATTCAAAGAGGAGTTCACAAGGAAGTATTATCCGGAGGGCGTGCGGGCTAAAAAGGAGGTGGAGTTTTGGAATTGAAACAGGAACCAAGTGCATGGGTGAATATGCGACAAAGTTTGAAGAGTTGGTCAAGTTTTGCCCTTACTATGACAACCAAGTGATTGAGAATTTTCCAAGTGTGTGAAGTTTGAGAATGGTCTGCGACGAGGAGATTAAGAAAGCCATTAGATACCGGAGATTCGAGATTTTGCCAAAGTGGTGGACAAGTGTAGAATTTATGAGGAAGACGATTACTCTTTGCATACAAGATGGTAAGAGGGAAGAAGAATGCTCAATTAGGGGAAGCCAGTATGATGTTAGTGGAAGTAAAGGAAAGTGGAAGGCAAGTGCGGGTAAAGGTTCAAGTGGGGGAGGTGAATCAGCAGGTATTGTGTGTTACTCTTGCAAGAAACCCGGACACAAGAGTAGCGAGTGCACTGAGATCCGTTGCTACAAGTGTGGTCAGAGGGGCCATAAGTCTAATAATTGTGAAAAGAGAGAGATAGTCTGCTACAACTGTGATGAGGTGGGACATGTTAGCACTAAATGTCCTAAGCCCAAGAGGGAGAAAGCTAAAGGGAAGGTGTTTGCATTGGCGGGATCCGAGGGGGACAACGCGATTAGAGGTACTTGTTTTATTAACGGTACTCCTTTGATAGCTATAGTAGATACTGGTGCTACTCATTCTTTCATTGCTGCATTGTGTGCTGAGAATTTGGGTCTTGTTTTGTCTACAATGAGAAGGGACGTGGTTATTGATATCCCAGCCAAAGGTTCAGTAACTACATCCCTAATGTGTGCTAGATGTCCTCTGTCAGTTTTCGGCAGAGAGTTTCTTGTTGATCTTATTTGCTTGCCTTTAGGAGGTTTGGACATCATTCTTGGTATGGACTGGTTAGTTGATAACCAAGTGCATATTAATTGTGCTAGTAGATCCGTGAGCTTTCCTTCTTCTAAGGGGGAAGAATCTGCATTGTTACATTCTGGTCAACTGCATAGAGTTTTGAAGGAGGAAGCTAAGCTGTTTTCGTTGATGGCATCATTGTCCGTGGAGAGCCAAGCTAAGATTGAAGAGTTGCCAATAGTTCGTGAATTTCCTGAAGTGTTTCCCGACGAAATTCCAGATGTGCCGCCTGAAAGAGAAGTGGAGTTTGGTATTGATTTAGTGCCTGGCACTAGACCCGTGTCCATGGCTCCGTATAGGATGTCTGCATCCGAATTATCTGAGTTGAAGAGTCAGTTGGAGGACTTACTTGAGAAGAAGTTCATAAGACCTAGTGTGTCACCTTGGGGAGCGCCAGTACTTTTGGTGAAGAAGAAAGATGGAAGTATGCGGCTTTGCATTGATTATAGACAGCTGAACAAAGTAACAATCAAGAACAAGTATCCACTTCCGAGAATTGACGATTTGATGGATCAGCTAGTTGGTGCTAAGGTGTTTAGCAAAATTGATTTGAGATCGGGCTATCATCAGATAAAGTTAAAGATGGGGATTTTCCGAAGACCAGCATTCAGGACGAGATATGGGCATTATGAGTATTCTGTAATGCCGTTTGGTGTCACTAATGCACCAGGGGTATTTATGGAGTACATGAACCGTATTTTCCATAACTACTTGGATCGATTTGTGGTGGTTTTCATAGATGATATTTTGGTGTACTCCAAGTCCGAAGAGGATCATGCAGAGCATTTGAAGTTAGTGCTAGAAGTGTTGAAAGAAAAAAAGTTGTATGCTAAATGTATCAAAGTGTGACTTTTTGGTGAAGGAAGTGAGCTTTCTAGGTCATATTATTTACGGTGATGGGATTGCGGTAGATCCATCCAAAGTTGACGTGGTGATGCGGTGGGAGGCTCCTAAGTCGATTCACGAGATTAGAAGTTTCCTTGGATTGGCGGGATATTATAGAAGGTTTATTGAGGGGTTTTCAAAGTTGGCACTCCCCGCTAACTCAATTGACTTGTAAAGGAAAGGCGTTTGTGTGGGATTCCAAATGTGAAGAAAGTTTCCAAGAATTGAAAAGAAGGTTGACAACATCACCTGTTTTGACATTGCCCAAATCTGGAGAGCCTTTTGTTGTATATTGCGATGCGTCTAAAATGGGGCTAGGAGGTGTTTTGATGCAAAATGGTAAAGTTGTGGCGTATGCCTCAAGGCGATTGAGGACTCATGAAAAGAATTACCCCACTCACGATTTGGAGCTTGCGGCAATTGTTTTTGCCTTGAAGATTTGGAGACATTATTTGTATGGTTCTAAGTTTGAGGTATTCAGTGATCATAAAGGATTGCAGTATCTGTTTGACCAGAAGGAATTAAATATGAGACAAAGGAGATGGTTGGAATTCTTTGAAAGACTATGACTTTAGCTTGAACTATCATCAGGGAAAGCTAATGTGGTAGGCGATGCTTTGAGTAGAAAGTCCTTACATGTATCCGCAATGATGGTGAAGGAGCTTGAGCTAATTGAGCAGTTCGAGATTTGAGTCTAGTCTGCGAGGTGACACCTAAGAGTGTGAGATTGGGTGTGTTGAAGATCCACAATTAATTTGTGAATGTTATTCGGGAAGCTCAAAAGAAGGATATTAAGCTGGTTGAGATTGCAGTTGGAATTGACCACTCTCAGAGTGAAGATTATGTGATAGATGAGCATGATGTGTTAAGGTACCGTGGGAGGATTTGCATTCCTAATGATGATGAGATTAAGAAGGCAATTTTAGAAGAAGGTCATCAGAGTAAGTTGAGTATTCACCCGGGGGCCACTAAAATGTATCAAGATTTGAAGAGACTGTTCTGGTGGCCTGGCATGAAGCGTGATGTGGCTCAGTTTGTGTATGCTTGCTTGACATGTCAGAAATCTAAGGTAGAGCATCAAAAGCCAGCGGGGTTGATGCAACCATTGGATGTTCCCGAATGGAAGTGGGATAGTATCTCCATGGATTTTGTGGTTGGTTTCACGACTACAAATGCGAGGGTTTGATACTATATGGGTGGTTGTTGATAGGTTAACGAAGTTCCGCACACTTTCTACCGATTAATATTACTTATCGATTCAGAGGTTAGCAGATATCTATGTCAAGACGATTGTGAAGTTGCATGGTGTACCTCACGAGTATTGTGTCCGATAGGGATCCTAGGTTCACTTCCGAAGTTTTGGAGAAGTTTGCAAGAGGCTTTGGGTTCCAAATTGAGATTGAGTTGACATATCATCCCCGCATGGATGGGCGATCGAGAGGACAATTCAATCACTTGAGGATTTGTTAAGAGCATGTGTACTTGAGCGGGGAGGTTCGTGGGATTCACATTTGCCAGCGATCGAATTCACTTACAATAATGATTTTCATTCGAGTATCGGTATGGCGCCTTTTGAGGCATTGTGCGGAAGAAGATGCGAGAACTCCATTATGTTGGTACTGAATCGGAGAGAGTGTGGTGCTAGGCCCACGAGTTGGTGCGTGAGACCACGAGAGAAAGTGAAGATGATTAGGGAAAGATGAAGGCTTCACGAGTAGCCAGAGAAGAGTTACCATGATAAGAGAAGGAAAGATCTAGAATTTCAAAGTGGGTGATCATGTATTTTTGAGAGTTACTCCGACAACGGGTGTGGGTCGTGCGTTGAAGTCTAAGAAGTTAACTCCGCGTTTTATTGGACCATATCAGATTTCAGAGAGAGTTGGGAAAGTTGCTTATCGGGTGGCCTTGCCACCTAATCTTGCTAATCTGCATGATGTATTCCATGTGTCTCGATTTGCGGAGTATGTGCGGACCCATCTCATGTAGTGCAGATGGATGATGTAGAGGTGAGGGAGAACCTTACGGTGGAGACTATGCCAGTTAGGATTGCGGACCGTGAGGTGAAGGTCTTAAGAGGCAAAGAGATCAATTTGGTGAAGGTAGTTTGGTTAGGAGCTGTAGGCGAAAGCATGACTTGGGAGTTGGAAAGCAAGATGAAGGAGGCTTATCCAGAGTTGTTCGATTCAGGTAATTTCGAGGACGAAATTCTTTAAGTGGGGGAGAGTTGTAACGCCCAAAATAATTTAATTATTTAATTAATTAAGTTATTTGGGGCTTGCAACATTTAATTAAGTTAATTAAATAGTCAAAGTTTATTTTATCTAGAAGGGGTCTAATCTATTTTAAATAGGATACTAAGTTGGAATTATTTTTATTTCAGGAGGTGGAATGAATTAATAGTAGGAGTGGAGAATAAGGCCCAAGGGCCATTATTTAGGCCCAATAGTAGTCATAAAACTTGGGGTTTATCCATTAGGGTCTCATTACCTTATTTTGAAAGAAAGACCCACGAAGGAAGTGGAGAGAGGAGGAAGAGCAGACTTGCGTGTGAAGGAGAGGAGGAAAGGTGAGAGCTTTTTCTTTGATTCTTGGTTGGTAAGTGAGATTTTGATCTCATTCTTCATCATTTCTTTTCCCATTCCATTTCCTTAAGTTCCATAAGCTTATTCCTTTCCTTTTGAATTTTCCATGGATATCTAAGGAGGGAGAACCCACGTTTGACTTGAAGGAGGAGAAAGGAGGAAACTTTTCTCAAGTTTTGTGTTGGTAAGTGAAGGCCTTGGTCCTAATCACCCTTATTTCCTTCCATGTCCCATTTCCATGAGTTCCATAGGCTCATTCTCACTATTTTAAATTTCCACTTTTCACCAAGCAAGGTGGTATTTCGGTTTGGGGCTGGAAATCAGTTTTGGAGGCTTCATTTAGTTGTTTTCTTGGTGGTTGATTGAAGCTTTAGCTCACCCAAGGTTAGGGGACTCTCTATTACATCTTTTATAACTTGTAGGATGTGTTTTGTAGTTGGATTAGCTCTAGGAATGATGTGTTGTGTGATTGTGTGTTGATTGTATGTTGATTGATGTTGGGATGTTTGATTTGTTCATAACATGTTGTTTGTGGTTGTACGAGCATGAGTTGTGAAATTATGCATGATATGTATTTGATGAAATGTTTCCATGAGAATGAGTGTGTGAATATGATAAACTAATAATGTTAATTTGAGGTTTTAAATGAGTGGTTGTTATGTGAGAAATGATTTGTTGGGTAAATGATTAGGTTTGAAATCATTGGAGTGATGGTGTTGGAGGAGGGGCGCCAAATGCCTAGGCAAATGGCGCCTGGCAGCTTGTGTTTTACGCGCGTGCGGGTAGGTGAAGGAGTGGGGCGCCAATTGCTAAGCAATGCGGCGCCAAAGTTCCGGATTTAAGGTTGAGCAGTGCGGGCGCCATTTCACTGGGAAAGTGGCGCCTGGTGGGGTGTCTAGGTGCTGGAGTGGTGTTGTGCAGGGTAGGGGCGCCATTTGCTAGGCAAAGTGGGCGCATGTGTGTTCTGTTTGTGGGTCTTGTGTCTCGGTTGGGTGGTTTTGGCGGTGGGGCGCCATTCCCTAGGAATCTGGCGCCCGGTGACTAGTGGTTGCGCCGCGTGTGTGGCCGCGCTAGTGTGAGGCGGTGTGGGCGCCAAATGCCGAGCATTTAGGCGCCGGTGCGTGAGTGTGTGTTGTGTGTGTGAAAGTGGTGGGGCGGTGCGGGCGCCGGTTGCTAGGAACTTGGCGCCTGTCTTTGGGTATGAGTGTATCACTAGTGTGCATGTGTGGTGGGTGGTGTGTCAAGGTATGGGGCGCCATTTTGGCTGCCCCTTGGCGCCTAGGTACCCAAAATGCGTCCAAGAGATGGTCTAGTCCCTTAGAATTAATTTAATCCTTGGCGTGGCTAATTAGTCCCTAAGAATTAAATTAATCCTTTGCGTGACAAAATAATCCCTTAGAGCCTAATTAGTTCCAAGACGTCAAATAAAGTCCCTAAGTACCAAAATTAATCAAAAGTGTTAAATTAACCCCTATGTCAAAAATGGTCCTTAGGTGTGGGAAAGGCCCTTAGGAGGTGTTTTGGCTCTTAGGTGGAATTTAAATTAATAAATGGTGAGTAAATAATGGTGAGGGCTTCGGCCAAGGTGGTGGATTATTAATTGATGTGGGCTTCGGCCAAAGAGGTGAGTTATTGATGGATGTGGGTTTCGGCCAAAGCGGTGAGTTGAATAATTGTTGATGAATTGTGATGTTGTGAATGCATTGTCATGGTGTCACATATTTCATGTGCATATAAAAGTGGTGAGTTAATAAATAATGTGGCCGGCCAAAAGAGGTGGTGGCTTCGGCAAAAGTGGTGGTGGCCGGCCAAAAGTGGTGATGCCCGACGGGGCTATTGAGGTGAGCTATGGATCCACATGCATTTTGCACCCATGCATATATCCATACATTCATAGAATTGTGTTGATGATTAATTAAATTATTATTGTGACTTGTTGTTTGCTAGATGCTTCCTATTATAATGCTTATCTTACTTGTTATGATTTATGTAAAGAGACTCACCCTAGCATTTTTATGTTGCCTGCTCTCGTGGCGACAAGCAGTGATTCTCGAGTGAAGGTGTCATGCCTTCATGGGATATTGTGTCGGCTCGATCTAGTAACACCAGGGGATGGGTCTTAGTATTATTTTATTATGGTTATGTATTAAACTGATTTTGAACTATGTATTGAGTATGTGAACTCAGTTTCATTTCCGCTGTCCTTGTAAACTATTTGATGGATTATTGTAAACACTAACCGAGGTTGTTTTGAGGTCTTAACCCACGTGACTATGATATGCATTTTATGCGCTTGATGCGTTTGGATTTTTAAAGATGTTTTGATGATATTTTATTAAATGTACCACCCTCTTTGAGGTGCGTGGACAAGTTTTTGAAAAACTCTGATTTTATTAGTTTAATTAGCTTATGATATAAGGGGGTGTTACAGAAGAGGATTCTCTTGCCCGCTCCTCAGGTGCTTATCGTCGGCCGAAGCCGACCATGTTTTAAGAGATATTCATGAGGGATATGTGGCAGCCATCAAGGCGGACGATCAATAGTGAAGAAGACGCTCAGAGCTGGCTACTACTTGCCGACCATGGACGAGGACGCAAAGAAGCTAGTGCAGAAATGCAAGAAATGCCAAGTGCACGCTGACGTTCATGTCGCCCCCTCATTAGAACTACAAAGCCTCACCTCACCTTGGCCCTTCGCCTGGTGGGGGATGGATTTGCTCGGCCCCTCTCCACCTGCACCGGGCCAGTTCAAATTCTTGATCGTGGCTGTGGACTACTTCACAAAATGGATAGAGGCCGAGCCTCTGGCAACCATAACTTCGGCAAAGGTCAGCAAGTTCTTCAGTCGGAATATCTTAGCCCGGTTCGGAGTTCCCCAACAACTCATAACGGACAACGGCACCCAATTTGCAGATAGAAAATTCAGAGAAATGTTGGCCGGCTTAGGGGTGAAACAGCGTTTCACCTCGGTCGAGCACCCCTAGACGAACGGGCAGGCTGAGGCGGCCAATAGAGTCATCTTACGAGGATTGAAGAGAAGACTTGACGAAGCGAAGGGAAATTGGGTCGAAGAACTTCAGTCCGTCCTTTGGGCGTATAGGACGACCCCCCATTCATCGACCGGGGAGTCACCTTTCAAACTAGTCTACGGAATGGACGCGGTAATCCCCATAGAGATGAACGAGCTAAACTGGAGAACGTCAAACCCTCCAACAGCGGGCGACAACAACCGGACGTTGAGAGGAGAATTAGACTTGGTTGAAGAACTACGCAATCAAGCATCCCTCAGAGAAGCATTGATCAAACAGAAGGTCGCCGCCAGGTACAACGCCCGTGTGCAAAAAAGAGACTTTCCGATCGGACAGCTAGTTCTCAGGAGGGCGGACGTTGGCAGCAAGAATGCACGCCAAGGAAAACTAGTCCCAAATTGGGAAGGCCCGTACCGTGTCATCAGCAAGACCGGCCGTGGGGCGTACGAATTAGAAACCATGGAAGGGGCGATTATCCCCAGGACATGGAATAGTGATAAATTAAAGCAGTACTATGTTTAGTACCCCATCTTGTAATCAATCGATCAATTGAATGAATAAATGTCAGGCGGGCGCTCTTTTTCCCCACTGGAGTTTTTTACAGAGGCACGTCCTTTAAATTCCATGTGTTTAAATCATTTTGCAACATCTAATGAACGGTCGAAAACTAAGCGACCGTATGGCAAAGGTCACCGTGTGACCTAACGAGGGTCGGTCTTGACCCACAAGCGATCGTAGGCCGCCGTGCGACCTACAAAAGAATGCCATCGAAATGGCATAAGGGTTGTGATCGTAATCGATAGTAGGCTGCCATGCGACCTACAAAGAGTGCTATCGAAATGGCATAAGGGTTGTGATAACCCGTAATCGATGGTAGGCCGCCGGGCGACCTACAAAGAGTGCCATCGAAATGGCATGATAACCTGTATCCGAGGGTGGGCCGCCGTGCGACCTACCAAGAGTGCCGTCGAACGGCCCGCAATGACCTCATCGAATTAGGGTCAAGTGATCCACAATGAAAAAACAAGTGCTTCGAACGACCGACCCAGATTTCGTAACTTAGAAAAATGCGAAAATAACGATACATTCGAACGTAAGAAACAAGTTAAAAAGTAGAAATTCATTACAAGACAAGACGCCCGGTCGAAGCCGGACGCACGAATTGTTCAAACCGCTCAAAGGCGGGGCATAAAAACAGCGAAATTACAAAGCGAAAATTACAACTGTTAAACCGCTCGCAGGCGGGCAAAACAAAGAGCCAATCACTTCTTAGCACGCCAGCGATCACCGCGCTTGCGGACCATCTTGCCATCATCATCAAACCTTGCGGGCAAGATGATCTCTCTCACCCTCGACCACATGGTGGGCTGCACTGCGACGGCCTTTCAGATTGTATGCCCCGAGCGGCGGTTTCATTTGATTCGACGGCATTGTCGGCCCGATAGAGGCGCCCCTTTGCCACAGAGGCTACCTCGGCGACCTTCTCCTGGATGGTGGCCGCCTTGACTTCCTCAAATTGATTGACCTCGGCCCTGAGGGTCTTCACCAGATCAACAAGTTCTTTGTTCCTAGCCCCCAACTTGGTCTTATCCTCGGCCAACAACTTCTTGTCCTTCTCAGCGGCCGCCAGCTTGATCTTGGTTTGTTCCAGGGCGGTTATCTCGGGCTCTAGCTCTTTGAGTCTCCGATCGACCGCCTCAAGCTCTTTGACCCTCCGCTGGGCCGCATCCCGCTCTGCCTCAGCACCTGAAAATGAAAAGCAAGGTTAGCGGACGAACATAAAATGTTCGGTTGAGAAGTTAGCGGGACGAGCAACTCACGCGTTTGGTTCCTCTTTATATCCTTCATAGTCCTGTTGGCGGACTTGAGCAGGTCGCCACAGAACTCCATGGGATCCTTCTTGAAAAGCGCCACCTGAGCATCACCGAAGTCCTCAAGCTCGAAAATGGGGGACTCAACCCGATCCTCCTCCTCTCCCCTTGGTCGCTTAGAAGGATTGCGACCGTCCTGGTCATGTTGACCGCCCCCAACATTCCTATTCGGTTTAGGAGTGTTCTGGCGTTGCTGAGAGTTGGAGGCAGGAGTTTTCTTTTGGGAGCTTCCGGTGACGAGCTTCTCAAGATTGAGCCAATCTGAGGTCGACATCCTCAAAGCTTTTGCTGCAAAAAGAAAAAATAAGATAGGTCAGCCGACCGAGCAGATAAAGGCAATCATACAAGTATTCAAATATACCGACCGAGCTCGGACACTAATTTATCCCCTTCGTGCACAAGCGAGCGGCGGCAGGGATATCTCCTTCGAGATTCTCGTGGCGGTGGGCGGACGGGCACGAGATCATACCCAAAGTGGTGGTATCTTCCTCGTCCAAGGTGGATACGGCGAAAGTATACTCGCCCGGCTTCACAGTAAAGTGGGCCGCCCGTCACGAGATTGGAAAGAAAGAACTCCCTACGGTGCCGTCCGGAAGAAACTCCGCAATATCCTTAGCGGCCTCTGCATCAGGAATGACCCAAAAGTATTGGTTCTTCCATCCGTCCGGCAACGAATCCGAGTACGCCCTGAAGAACTTGCGGGCGAACGACTTCTGGTTCTTGAAAGACACTTGCTCCTTGCGGGCCATATTGGTGCCATACTCCCCGTGCCAGCTCAGTTCGAACAGGGCAAGAAAGAGTCTGGTCGATACGTTTCGACCTAACCGGTCGCACAGATTCTCGAACGTCTTCATGAAACCCCAGCCGTTCGGATGGATCTGAGATGGGGCAACATTCAAGTACCTGAGAACGTCCTGTTGGAAGTCGGTGAAAGGAGGGACGATCCCCATTTTCTCAAAAACCACTCGGTGCATGGTGAACTTCAACTTTGCAGGGACGGTCGCAATGTTTTCGTCTTCTCGCATACCCTTCACCTTCCACCCCGGCTTGGTGAAGAGAGCGTTCAAGTCTTCAATACATGGGGCCTCCGGGCAGATAAAACTCTTAAAGGTCCTCATTTTTTCAGACACCCAAGAAATATCATTCACATCGATAATGGTGGACGGGCCAGCCTCCTCAACTGTTGCACCGACCCGTTCAGCACCGTCGCCTACGACTTCTGTTCGTTTGGGATCTTCCCCATTGGCCGCTCGATCTTCAACGTGCATAGGCTCGGGCCCCGGAGGGTCGCCTTCTAGGTCAATGATGTTGAAAAGATTTCCCGAAGATTGAGCAACATCACCCATCTCCTCGTCGCCCAATATGTCTATCAATTGGTCGCTACCTTCCACTGGCCGCGTGTGATTGTTTGAGTGGCACGGTGTTTGAGTGGGGCGGGGAATCCATGACTTCGATCACCCCGTCGAGGTAGATAGCGACACACTACCGCTCGAGCTGGAGTCGGACGAGCTGGACGACGAAGCGTCCGCAGGAGAACGCCTCTGCTCTTCAAAGACTTGGGAGGGTCCGGGCGACCCTCCGGAAGACGCGGACTCGGCCCGCTCTGGTTCTTGTTGGGGACGCGTCACCATGAGCGCGAGACTCTGTTGGGGAGCACCAGAAATTCGAGCGGTCTACTTAGTTCTGGCCAGATCCACCTATGAAAGGGACATTGCGTCAAGGTCGACCGAGCCAGCGCGCTCGAGAGAAGGGGGCGACGTGGTCATCCCCCGACCGGACGCCTTCCCTTTCACGAGGCGTGGAGACTAACTAAGCAATAAAAAACTAAAGTAAAGAAAGAAAAGCTAAGAGGAGCGGCTTACTTGGAGAAGAATGCAGAGAAGAGTGGAGCGGACAGAAAACCCGCACAACAGCTTGTAGGTCGCTTGCAGATTGTTCGGTCGGCAGCAGAGGCATGAGTTCAGGTGTGGAAGACGTGCTGACCAAAAGCCCTATTTATAAGAGGGCCCACAAGACGAAACGTCGCGCCCCTGCTGCACGCCTCACTCCCATCCGTTGTATGGGGAACACTAAAAGGCACCTCGAGACACGCAAAAGTCACTGTAATCATTTCGCATTAATGGCAGGGTCGAAGCCCAAACGCTACGAGCGGTCGGACGTTATTCCAGATGGGACCGGCCTACCCCTGGCGAAGACAGGAATACGCCACCTTGTCGGGGGCATGAGTTCAAGCCTCAGCCCGCCCTAAAGCGACCTAGGCTTGGGGGGCAACTGTTCCGGGGCGTATTAGAAAATACAAGGTGTCACTAGCAATGGGCCAGCAGCCCAATTCAGCAGAACGGCGCAAGACCGTGTCTTGGTCCGCAATTCTCGCGACAAGCGCATTTATCGCAACGGCCAGTCGCCCCGATGGTATAAATACCACCTTCACCCATCTTTGTCAGCACGCATTTCCTACCCTGTGATACCCTGCCCGTTAGCACACCTCTGACTAGAGCGTCGAGAGTGTCTTTGCAGGTACCACCCGAGGTGTTCCAAGACCGGTCCTCGTCCTTGGGCAACGACCGGACAAAGGAGCAGCAGACCATCCATTTGGTGATCAAGGTACGATCAATTTTAAAGAAATTCATAGAGTTCGAGGAACTCTTCCTTTTGGATGAAATGCTAAAGGAATATCCGGAAACGCGTTTAGAAAACCTTCGTATCGGAATCTACAAAGAAACCATCCAATTGATCACGACGCACAACCAAGATTTTATCCATATTATTTTGGACTTCTCGACAAATCTAATCTTTTTACTTGTTCTAAGTGGTTATTCTATTCTGGGTAATCAACAACTCATAATTCTTAACTCTTGGGTTCAAGAATTTATATATAACTTAAGTGACACAATAAAAGCTTTTTCTATTCTTTTATTAACAGATTTATTTATAGGATTCCATTCTACTCATGGTTGGGAACTAATGATTGGTTCTGTCTATAAAGATTTTGGATTTACTCAAAATGATCAAATTATATCTGGTCTTGTTTCCACTTTTCGGTCATTTTAGATACAATTTTTAAATACTGGATTTTCCGTTATTTAAATCGGGTATCTCCGTCGCTTGTAGTGATTTATCATTCAATGAATGACTGAAAAGAATGATCCAATGACACAATTATCAAGTTTGTTTTTTTATAGAAAAGTTAAACATTCCAAATTTTACTTATTATTTTTTTCTTTCTACTCGTATTCTTTCTAGATTCAAGGAAAATTATTTCAGTAAATAGTAGAGTCATGGATAGGGGGAACTATGCCAGTAACCTACCTAATCCAATTCAAAACCTTCGAGTAAAATTAGAACAGCCCCTACATTCAAAGCCCCCTTTTTACCATTCCATATATATATATATATATATATATATGTTCGGCAATTAAAAGAATTGGAAATCAAACGAAAAAGTTATGTGGGCCAAAAGAGAACTTGCAACCCATGAAGGCTCATGCTTTGTATAACCCCTCTCTACTCACTAGATGTAACACCCCCTTCTACATAAGCTACTATTTAATTAATTGAAAATCAGAGTCTACGAAAATTTTCAGTGCGACCACTCGAGGGTGCCACATTTAAACAACCACAGTTAAAAACTCCAAAATCATTAATAAAGGTAAACACCAGTATAAGATACATAGCACCAAGTAAATCCGAGGATAAACTCCATAGCAGCGGAAACAACAAACTTAAGTACGGAAAATACAAATATCCAAATGAAAGGTCAACACATAAAGTAAGCAACAAATACTAAACGTTCCCCCCCGGTGCTACGTATCAGAGCTGACTCGACCATACTAGAAGAAGGTACTCACGTCACCTTGATCAACATCACACCGATTCTTGAGACATAAGAAGCAACATAATGCAGTAGGGTGAGTCTCTTTACATAGGTAATAACAAATAAAACAAGAAAACATAGTAGAGCAGGCAACTAGCACACCAGTAATAGAGTCAAGTCATTTTCACCTTAGAGTATAAATACCCAAGCAATCACCAGTAATTTCATGTTATGTATGAGATGCAACCCAAAACTCCACGGGCACATGCATGTGGATCCATCACCAAATAGCCTTGAGGGCATTCACCAAATATTTTATGAGGTCGAGGCCTATTCACCAAAAATATGCATATGATTATGCGACACCATGACTATGAACCATAACACCAAAACACCAAATAATGCATTAATATGCTCACCAATAATTTATATACTCGCCAATCACCAAGGGAGGTCATAGACCCCCAATCACCAAATTACATGCACCAATAATATGCATATCACCTTAAAGAACAGCCCTACAAGGACTAAAACGACACCCCATTGGACTAAAGGGACACCAAGGACTAATTTTCACACCCAAGGACTAAAGTCACTCCAAAGACTAAAGTCACCCCTAAGGACTAAAATAACACCAATGACTAATTTCACACCAAAGGACTAACTTGACACCTAAGGACCAATTTGGCACCTAAGGACCAATTTGACACCCCGAGGACTGAAAACGCACCAGGGACTAAACCCACATCTAGACACAGGCGCCAAAGTTGCACCACAGAGCCGCCAAAGTTGGCGCCATCATCACTGAACACACAGCGCCAAAGTTGCGCGCTGGCCGCCAACCGGTGCCCATCACCTAGACACATGCGCAAAGTTGCGCGCTGGCGCAAACCGGCGCCCATCACACTGAACACAGCGCCAAAGTTGCGCCTTGGGCTGCCAAAGTTGGCGCCCCTCACCTAGACAGCAGCACACCAGCAACACAAGGCAGCCAAAATGGTGCCCTGCCATGAGACACCAGCCAAATGGCGCCCTGCACTAGAACACCACACACACAGGCGCACTGGGCGGCAGTAGCGCGCTTGCGCGCAACACAAGCAAAGACAGCGCGCACACAAAGACGGACACGAGCGCGACGGGCATGCCAAATTGGCACCCAGTCTTGCGCCACACACACCTGCACACCTGCACACAGTAAACCAGGCGCACTGGGCACGCCAAAATGGCGCCCAGTTCTGCGCCACCCACCTGCGCAACACTCAAACAGTAACATAGGCGCGCTGGGCACGCCAAAATGGCGCCCTTGCCTGCGCCACCCACACCCACACACACACACACAGTAGCACAGGCGCACAGGGCATGCCAGTTTGGCGCCCTTGCCTGCGCCACGCCTCCCTACAACACAAACACAGAAAACACAGGCGCCATCAGGCGCACCATTCAGGCCAATTTGGCGCCCTCCCCACTGTTCACAGCCCCAACCGATCCAAAAACTCCACCAAACGCCATGAAAATATTTTTCATTCGAGCAATCTAACAGACACCCATAAATTCCCCTATTTATCTATATTGAATTGACTACAAATCACCTTTATATAAATTAACATTCACCAATACTTTCAAAACCAACAAGAACAACATTCACATGTAAAAACAACACCACATAACCATGGAAAACAATAGCATAATCATTCAATTCAACAAATCACCCCTAACACCTACTACTATGATAACTAGTTCTATAAGTTATTAAACATGGAAAGAGAGCCCTCTTACTTGTTAATTGAAGAAGATGACCACACCCTAAGCAATTCTCCCAAATCACCAACACTCCAAGCCCTTCTTCTCAAGCTTCACGCCAAGTCTCTCTTTTTCTTTCCCTAGCCGTCGCGATTCCTCCTTCTCCTCTTCTCACTTTCTAATTTTTGATTTCTTTGCTCTAATGAGGGTTTCTCCTAAGACCCAAGGGTTTTACTAATTGGGTTTGGGCCACTTAACACTAATGGGCCCTATTTGCACACCCATAATTTTCTCATATCCCTCCCTATTTAACTAAAATACCACCCATTCATTTACTACACCCCACTCCTTATTTAAATTACATACCCTATTATTATTTTAATATGGCCAACTAAATATACTACTTAATTAAATAATTACTTGATTATTTTTGGGGCGTTACAATTCTCCCCCACTTAGAACATTTTCGTCCTCGAAAATTTAACTAATATGGACATGGTTATGCTCTAACCAATTCCTACCCAAGGTTGCATCTAGACCACCCAACGACACACAAGCAAAATTCGCAATAAAGTCTCTGTCGAATATTCGACAAGGGACACAGAAAACACACCATACAATACAAAATCAGTCATAATGGACAACAAGTAGCATCGACATTGACAATAGATTCTAGCAGAGTACCCTTAACGAAACACGTACCTCTAAATGCGACCATCATTCTTCCGTAGGCTCCGTACTTGCCAAGACAAACACCCTCCCGCTAGACCTCTCCTTCTTCGGTTTTGGACACTTGGTACTAATATGCCCCATTTCCCCACAGTTGTAGCACACCACATCCCTCTTCTCACACTTAGCAGCTATATGACCTTCTTTACCACACTTGAAGCACTTGCTAGCCATGCAGACATGACTCTTATGTCCGGGCTTACCACACTTGTGGCACACAATGTTCGCAGTAACGTCTCCCCCACTTAGCTTCTTGCCTGAACTCTCTTCCCCCTTGCCCTTACCGCCAGAAACATCATAGGGCTTCCCGCGAAACTGAGAACCTCTCTTTTCTTTCACTATCTTATATGATGTATTGCTATCTTCCTCGAAAATCCTACAGCTGTCAACCAGGTCAGCAAACACCCGTATCTTCTGGTAGCCAATCGCCTTCTTGATGTCTTGCCTTAGCCCATTCTCAAACTTGATGCACTTCGAAAATTCAGAACTAGCGTCATTAGTGTAATGTGGGTAGAACTTAGCCAATTCCACAAACTTCGTCGCATACTCAGTCACAGTCTTGTTCCCTTGTTACTGCTCCAGAAACTCCAATTCCTTCTTTCCTCTCACATCCTCTGGGTAGTACTTCCTCATAAACTCACTCTTAAACACATCCCACGAGATCTCTCCACCAGCAGCTTCCAATCTCTCCAGAGTCCCCAGCCACCAATCATCGGCCTCCTCAGCTAACATATGCGTATCGTACCTCACCTTCTGAGCAGGAGTGCAATCCATAACCCGGAAAATCCTCTCGATCTCTTTCAACCATGCCAAAGCTCCATCCGGATCATACCGACCTTTGAAAGTGGGCGGATTCCCCCTTTTGAACGTGGCCAAACTCCGAGCACCAGCATCAGCGGCAGCCTGCTGATTTCCCACAACCTGAGCCATTGCCTCCAGAGCAGCAGCAAGAGCAACATCATTACGTCCAGCCATCTTAACTTATCATTGAAACAAGAGTTCAGTTAGAACGAGTAACAAGACTCGAGAACTATAAGACTAAAGACTCAACGACTTGGTCGGACAGACCGAACTGCTCTGATACCACTAATGTAACACCCCCTTCTACATAAGCTACTATTTAATTAATTGAAAATCAGAGTCTACGAAAATTTTCAGTGCGACCACTCGAGGGTGCCACATTTAAACAGCCACAGTTAAAAACTCCAAAATCATTAATAAAGGTAAACACCAGTATAAGATACATAGCACACAGTGTAACACCCCATTTCTACCCGGCAATTAAATCAAAAATCAGAGTATAAAAATTCATTTTTTAATTGAAAACATCCAATGGGATGCTACACTTATCTCTTTAAAAACCACTCAACAATCAGCTCAACTCATACTTGATTCAAATACGTAACACCATAAAATAAACTCGTGGGAATATAATTTCACATAACGCAATGGAAAATAAACCATAATCTCAAAAGTTAAATCAGTAGTCTCAAACAATACATATAAAGGCTCAACAATGAGCAAAGCAGATCAAACAAAAGTTTATAACCCATCCCCAGGTGCTACGTATCAAAGCGGCATCGACTCGGGGAATAGTGAAGGTATGAAGCCTTCACTCATGACTACCGTGGTAAACAACAACGTAAAGGGTGAGTCTCGAACTATATAATAAAAGTGATAATAAGCAATATAGATACCATCACAAAGATCACACGAGCACACGATTTAAACACACAAATCAAACCATTCATTAATCAATAGCACTCATGCGTTTATGGAAATGTATGCAATGCAGTCATGCATGTGGTACCAGTTGCCCTCATGGCAGTATCATTCTCAAATTGAGTCCTCATGACTCTGGCCCCCATGGCCCGCCCTCATGGCCTCACAATCGCTTTATAAACGTCGCGATCGCAAAGAATGTATGCATGAGACTCCATGAACACAACACAAGCACATTTACAATATCACTTCATATATTATTTTCTCACCTCATATTTAATCTCATTTATAGCTCTCATGGCTCTAGCCCCCATGGCTCATGCCCCCATGGCATCCTCAACCATCTCAGTTACTAGCTCAACATACTCAAGTCCCAAGGACTATTCACAATTAGAGGACTAACCTCACTCGGGGACCTAAACCACCCTTTAGGACTAAAAAAACTACCAAGAGGACCAAAGCTGTCACCTAGGGACCAAAACAAAGACTCACTTAGGCACAAGCGCAAAGACTAGCGCCATTTCCCCACATTCGGCGCGCTCGGTGCAACACAAAGACTAGCGCGTAAACTCGGCAATTTGGCGCCCAGGGCAACACAAACCCACCGGGCGCCACTTTTCTAGCAATCTGGCGCCCCCCTGGGCAACACAGTCCTAGTCACAAACTAAGACACGAACTGAGACACAGCGCCGCCTAGCGCCTGGCGCTCTTGTTTGGCGCCCACACTGACCAAAGACCCACAAGACATGCAAAAGGAAACCACTCGAGCCAAAATGTTTAAAATTGTTTTTGGGCAGGTGAATATAAAAGATGGCACCGTGAAATATGCCCAGAACTCTACATTCCACTTAGACCACCCCCTAGGCGCACACATATAGCGCCACATAATTACCCACTAGGACATCTCCCAAATGACACATGCAAAACGGGAACAACTCGAGCCAAAATGTTTAAAATTGTTTTTGGGCAGATGATTACAAAATATGGCTCTTTGAAATATGCTCAGAACATCATGTTCCACTCAAACCACCCCCATATGTGCACGTGAACAGTGCACAGGGCGCCATATCCCTAACAAACTGGCGCCCAGACAGCAAACACACGCACCCAGACACTGCTACAGTGCACTGGGCTCCATTTCCCCAGCAACTTGGCGCCAGCAAGAACACCCAAAGACACGAGCACAAACCCAAAGATGTGAACAAGAACTCGAGCGCCATTTTTCAAGGCATATATGGCGCCGACAGCGAGCATTTTCGCACAAACCCACAACACACACTCGTGAACAAGAAATGTGGCGCATAAATCCTAGCAATTTGGCGCCCAAACCCAAAAACCCCAAATTCTCCAAATTCTCCCAAATCAAATCACTCCATAATCACTCTAATACTCCTAATTTCATATTATAACAATCAATTTCATGCTCAATCATCAAACACATCACAAATCACGAAAATCACATGTTATAAACCCTAATTTAAGCCCTAAATCGATTTCAACATGCAATTCATCAAATTCATCAACACAATTCGACCAATCAATCAATTAACACCAAATAGGGACTCTATGACTCCTATACAACCTATTATACCCTCTATTATAGAGTGAGACTCCCCTTACCTTATTTCAACCGTAGAAATTCCTTCTCCTTGAGTCACGTGCAAAAACCACCGCAACAAAAGCTCCTTTCTTTCCTCTTTGAGTGGTGCGATCTACTCTTCTCTCTTCTCCTCTAGGTTGTGTAACACCCCCTTACTTCTAATACTACTTAGCAATTAAATCAGAGTTTTCAAAAACCACTCAAGGAGTGCTACATTTTTCTACATGAACTTAACCAAGCAAAACAATAAAACATTTTGCTTGAGCCTAAAGCAAAGTGATAGTGTAATGCACATATGTCACCTCGGCTGTAGAACCGAGCTCATCAAGTAACATGTTATTAGTTACAACTTAGTCAAAATAATACAAGTTCCATAAGACATAGGTTTACAACATAAAGTAACCTACATACAGACCACTACACTACTCGGCCCCCCAGTGTTACACTACTAGAGCAAAATGACGACGCCAACGACTCTGAGTGAGAACTGACCTCTACTCAGGGATACCTGCAAGTTGCCACATGAGAGCAACATAAAAGCAGCTAGGGTGAGTCTCTAAACACATATAATAAGGTTTATGACAAGCATTATGCTAAGCAAACATAGCTACAATCTACTCACACATAACCATTCATCATAATACATGACTATACGTGAAAGAGAGCCCCCTAACCTTGTTCAGTTGAGTAGAACACTCTTTCTTCACCGAATCCCTCTAGTTAACACTCGCAGCAACAACTTCTCCCTTGAACTTGAGCTTCTTCTTCGCTGGAAGCTCCTCCTTCTCTCTAGAAAATGATCTCACCTACCAACTTCTCTCTCTTACTTTTCTTAGATTCCTTTTTGGTGGAAACATGCACCCTCTCCTACGACACTTTCATTTAAGGCACACACTTGGGCCTCTAATGACTCATGGGCCTCCAATGGCTCTTGGCCTCTACGTCCACCTTCTCCATTTACTTAAGCATCCCCTAAATGAAATAAACTCCTAATTAATACTTAGCTTAATTAAAAGTTGTAAACCTTAAATAACTCGACTAAATAATTAATTGAACTATTTTGGGGTGTTACAACTCTCCCCCACTTGGAGTATTTCGTCCTCGAAATCTTACCTGAAGCAAACAACTCAGGATAGGCTTCCTGCATCTTGCTCTCCAGCTTCCAAGTGGCGTGCTCACCAGTAGCTTCAAACCAAATCACCTTCACTAGCTTGATCTTTTTTCCTCTTAAAGTCTTCACTTCTCGGTCTTCAATCCTAATCGGCACTGTCTCCACAGTCATATTCTCCCTTACTTGCACGTCGTCCATCCGAATTACATGGGGACAGGTCCAAATGTATTTCCTCATTTGAGAGACACATGGAACACATTATGCAAATTGACAAACAGTTAGGTGGCAAAGCAACTCGGTAAGCCACCTTCCCAACTCTCTCTAGGATCCGAGCATGGACCAATGAAACGAGGGGACAACTTCTTAGCCTTCAAAGCTCGACCCACACCGACCACCCGGATTGACTCGTAAACACATGCTCACCGACTTGAAACTCCAAATCCTTTCTCCTCTTGTCATGGTAGCTCTTCCGCCTACTCTGCGAAGCCTTCATTTTCTCTTGAATTTGCTTTACCTTTCTGGTCTCTCGCACGACCTCGGGTCCGAGTACCACACCTTCTCCGCCTCACTCCAACACAATGGAGTCCCGCACCTCCTCCCATATAATGCCTCAAAGGTGCCATCCCTATGCTAGAATGAAAAGCGTTGTTGTCACGTGAACTCAATTAATGGTAGATACGAATCCCACGCTCCTCCTTGCTCAAGAACACGGGCTCTCAAAGCAAGTCCTCCAACGATCGGATGGTCTCTCTGACCGACCATCACCGTGGGTGATATGCCGAGCTCAGCGCAATTTCGCACTCCAACGCATCTTGCAAACTTCCCCTGCACTCAAGTAAATCTTGGATCTCATGGTCAAATAATACTTCGAGGAACCCCGTGTAGCTTCACGATCACTTGGATGTATATCTCCGCCAACCTTGACATCGGATAGGTGATGTTGATGGGAATGAAATGGCCGACTTCGTCAATCTATCCACCACTACCCAAATGGTATCAAACCTCTCTTTCTTGTACTTTCGTGAAACCGGTTACAAAGTCCATCGCAACATTGCCCCACTTCCACTGGAATCTTCAATGGTTGCAACCACCCCTGGCTTCGATGTTCTACCTTGGATTTTCGATGGACTGCATAAGTGTACACAAACCGAGCTACATCACTCTTCATACCGTGCCACCAAAACAACCCCTTCAAGTCTTGATACATCTTGGTCGCGCCTGGATGAATACTCAGCTTACTCCTATGACACTCCTCTAAGATTGCTCTCTTGATCTTCTCGTCATCAGGGACACAAATCCGAGTTCTATACCTTAGCAATCCTTGCGCATCCAACTCAAAATCTTTGTTCTCAGCTCGGCCAATACCTGCTGCCACATCTACAAGCTTGACGTCCAGCTTCTGCGCCTCTTTGATGTCACTCAGAAATTCATTTGTGATTCTCAGCATTCCCAACTTAATGCTTTGAGGAGTTAGCTCACACACTAAGCTAAGTTCTCTGAATTGCTCAATTAGCTCTAGCTCCTTTACCATCATTGCTGATGCATGCAACGATTTCCTACTTAGTCACCAAATTTGCCTTACCGGGGTGATACTTCAACCCAAAATCATAGTCCTTCAGTAGCTCCAACCATCTCCTCTGCCTCATGTTCAGCTCCTTCTGATCAAATAGATACTGAAGACTCTTATGGTCACTAAACACTTCGAATCTTGAGCCATATAGATAATGCCTCCATATCTTTAATGCAAACACCACGGCAGCAAGCTCCAAATCGTGTGTAGGGTAGTTCTTCTCATGAATTTTCAATTGCCTTGAAGCGTAAGCAACTACTTTACCTTCTTGCATCAGCACGCAGCCCAAACCCATCTTCGACGCATCACAGTACACCACAAACGGCTCATTTGGATTAGGCAACGTCAGGACAGGAGACGTTGTCAATCTCCTCTTCAATTCTTGAAAACTTTCTTCACACTGTGCGTCCCACACAAATGCCTTCCCCTTACAGGTCAACTGAGTCAGTGGCAACGCCAATTTGGAAACCCCTCTATGAACCTTCGTAATACCCCACCAAACCAGTAAAACTTCTCACCCTCAGAGGCCGACTTGGGTGCTTCCCATTGCAACACACGCCTTCTACTTTGGAAGGATCAATCGCTATACCTTCACACCGGAGATCACATGACCTAGGAAATTCACCGCCTCAACCAAAATTCACACTTGGACAACTTGGCGTACATCTTCTTATCCTTCAATACCTCTAATACCAATCTCGGATGCTCGGCGTGTGCTCTCTTCCGACTTGGAGTAGACTAAAATGTCGTCAATGAACACTACCACAAACCGATCCAAATATTCATGAAAGATACGATTCATATACTCCATGAATACTCCAGGAGCATTAGTAACACCAAATGGCATCACTGAATACTCGTAGTGTCCATACCGAGTTCTAAATCTTTGTCTTAGGATTGTCCTCGCCCTTCACCTTGATCCGATGGTACCACGACCTCAGGTCAATCTTTGAAAATACTTGCGCACCCACCAGTTGGTCCATCAAATCATCAATTCTTGGGAGTGGGTACTTGTTCTTAATTGTTACCTTGTTCAACCGTCTCGTAATCCACGCATAATCTCATACTTCCGTCCTTCTTTTCACTAATAACACAGTGCCCCAAGGCGACACACTTGGCCTTATGAACCCTTTCTCCAAAGAACTCTTCCAATCGCTTCTTCAACTCTGGCTAGCTCACGGTGCAGACATCCTATAAGGTGCCATAGACAGGCCTAGTTCCCGGTACTAACTCAATGCCGAACTCGACCTCTCTTTTCGGTGGAACCTCGTGAATTTCTGGTGCGGAAACATACGCAAACTCTCTCGCACCACGGGCACTTCACCAATTTTAGCTCGGCTCTCTGCAGACATCGTCACACTCAACGCAAACAACGTAGCCCCCTTCCTTCATTACCTGCGCGCACTGCTCGGTGAGACATCGTAATGCATTCTTCCACCTCGGAAGAAAGGAAACTTAGCGACCTACTAGCGCAATTGATATGAACTCGGTTAGCCACTAACCAGTCCATACCCAGGATGACGTCCATCCCTTCCAAAGGTAGACAGATTAAATTAACTACGAAGTCTCTGCCAAAGGCTAACAGAGGACACTTCAAACAAACGAGAGAGGTAGTCACTGACCCCTTTGCTGGAGTGCCAATAACCATCTCCCTCACCATAGTAGACAACACTAAATCCAATCTTTTAGCACACAATGCAGAAATAAAAGAGTGCATGGCACCGGTGTCCACGATTGCAATCAAAGGAATTCCATTTATAAAACACGTACCTTTTATCTCATTCACCACCTCGGACCCAGCTAGCGCGAACACCTTACCAACATTCCTTTCCTTCTTCGGCTTGGAACACCTCGAACTGATATGCCCTACCTCCCCACAATTGTAGCAAATCATATCCTTCTTCTCACAGTCTGGAGCCTTGTGGCCTTCCTTGCCACACTTAAAACACTTAACGGCTGGGCAGTCAAAACTTTTGTGACCCGGTTTTCCACATTTGAAACATACTATACTCGGAGGAGCATCTCCCCCACTTGGCGCCTTGGCCCAACCAGCTTTCCACTTCCCTTTACCCTTTCCACCAGAACCCTCATATGGCTTAGCACGGTACTGAGAATTCTGCTTCTCCCTTCCAGCTTTATAGGTAGCAGTCGCAGCCACCTTGTCTCCCTCGAAGATTCTGCAGCTATTCACCAACTGAGCAAACACCCTTATCTGTTGATACCCAATGGCCTGCTTGATGTCGGGCCTTAAACCATTCTCAAACTTAATACACTTGGAGAATTCAGCAGTAGCTCCAGTGTAATGGGGGTAGAACTTCACCAACTCGGTGAACTTGGCGCGTGCTCGGCTCTTGTCTTATTCCCCGTCACGACTCTAAGAATTCCATTTCTTTCTTTCCTTGACATCCTCGGGATAATACTTCATCAGAACTCCCTTTTGAAAATATCCTGTGATTTCTTCTTCAAAGCAATCTCCAACCTTTGAAGATTTTCAAGCCACTACCATCTCGCCTCCTCGGCTAGCATGTGAGTTCCAAATCTCACCTTTTGCTTGTGATCGAACACTCCATCACTCGAAAGATCCTTTCTATTTCCTTTAACCAGGCCATAGCTCGTCGTCGGGATCATACCTCCCTTTGAAAGTAGGAGGATTCTCCTCCGAACGTAGCCAACCTCCTCGCTCCAAAGATCCTCATGGCCGCTCACGAGGTCGATTCCTATAGCAGTGACCATCGCTCCAAAGCGGCAGATTAACGCAAAGATCATGCCTCCCAGCTCTTCCAAACCATTACACTAAACACATAAACAAGTCTACTTAGAACGAGCCATAAAACTCGAAATTTTGGGAACTCAAGACTCAACACTGGCCTGACAAGACCGGACTTTTGCTCTCGATACCACTATTGTAACACCCCCTTACTTCTAATACTACTTAGCAATTAAATCAGAGTTTTCAAAAACCACTCAAGGAGTGCTACATTTTTCTACATGAACTTAACCAAGCAAAACAATAAAACATTTGCGCAGCTAAAACAGTGATAGTGTAATGCACATATGTCACCTCGGCCTAGAAGGAACCGAGCTCATCAAGTAACAAGTTATTAGTTACAACTTAGTCAAAATAATACAAGTTCCATAAGACATAGGTTTACAACATAAAGTAACCTACATACAGACCACTACACTACTCGGCCCCCCAGTGTTACACTACCAGAGCAAAATGACGACGCTTAACGACTGCGAAAGTGAGAACCGACTCTACTCAGGGATACCTGCAAGTTGCCACATGAGAGCAACATAAAAGCAGCTAGGGTGAGTCTCTAAACACATATAATAAGGTTTATGACAAGCATTATGCTAAGCAAACATAACTACAATCTACTCACACATAACCATTCATCATAATACATGACTATATGTGAAAGAGAGCCCCCTAACCTTGTTCAGTTGAGTAGAACACTCTTTCTTCACCGAATCCCTCTAGTTAACACTCGCAGCAACAACTTCTCCCTTGAACTTGAGCTTCTTTTCACATTTGGAAGCTCCTCCTTCTCTCTAGAAAATGATCTCACCTACCAACTTCTCTCTCTTACTTTTCTTAGATTCCTTTTTGGTGGAAACATGCACCCTCTCCTACGACACTTTCATTTAAGGCACACACTTGGGCCTCTAATGACTCATGGGCCTCCAATGGCTCTTGGCCTCTACGTCCACCTTCTCCATTTACTTAAGCATCCCCTAAATGAAATAAACTCCTAATTAATACTTAGCTTAATTAAAAGTTGTAAACCTTAAATAACTCGACTAAATAATTAATTGAACTATTTTGGGGTGTTACAGGTTGCGCCGTTCTCTTCCTTTCTCTCTTCTCTCTTTTCGTTTTCTTTCTTTCTTTGCAAAGTGGTGCGAATTGCACTACTCCTAGGAGCCTAAGTCATTGGGCTTGGGCTCCTGGGCCAATCATTGCAGTTCCGGTATCTCCAATACCACTCCCTTCACTTAAATAAAATACCAAATTATAAAACACTATATTATAATTTAATATAATTAAAATAGTGCAACACTTAAACAATTTAATCAATTACTTAATTAATTAAAATCCGAGGATAAACTCCAAAGCAGCGGAAACAACAAACTTAAGTACGGAAAATACAAATATCCAAATGAAAGGTCAACACATAAAGTAAGCAACAAATACTAAACGTTCCCCCCGGTGCTACGTATCAGAGCTGACTCGACCATACTAGAAGAAGGTACTCACGTCACCTTGATCAACATCACACCATAGATTCTCGACATAAGAAGCAACATAATGCAGTAGGGTGAGTCTCTTTACATAGGTAATAACAAATAAAACAAGAAAACAAAGTAGAGCAGGCAACTAGCACACCAGTAATACAGTCAAGTCATTTTCACCATTAGTTTTTAAACACCCAAGCAATCACCGGTAATTTCATGTTATGTATGAGATGCAACCCAAAACTCCACGGGCACATGCATGTGGATCCATCACCAAATAGCCTTGAGGGCATTCACCAAATATTTTATGAGGCCGAGGCCTATTCACCAAAAATATGCATATGATTATGCGACGCCATGACTATGCACCATAACACCAAAACACCAAATAATGCATTAATATGCTCACCAATAATTTATATACTCGCCAATCACCAAGGGAGGTCATAGACCCCCAATCACCAAATTACATGCATCAATAATATGCATCACCTTAAAGAACAGCCCTACAAGGACTAAAACGACACCCCATTGGACTAAAGGGACACCAAGGACTAATTTTCACACCCAAGGACTAAAGTCACTCCAAAGACTACAGTCACCCCCAAGGACTAAAATAACACCAAGGACTAATTTCACACCAAAGGACTAACTTGACACCTAAGGACCAATTTAACACCATAAGGACCAATTTGGCACCTAAGGACCAATTTGACACCCCGAGGACTTAAAACGCACCTGGGACTAAACCCACATCTAGACACAGGCACCAAACTTGCGCCCCGGGGCTGCCAAAGTTGGCGCCCATCACCTAGACACAGGCGCCAAAGTTGCGCCTTGGGCTGCCAAACTGGCGCCCATCACCTAGACACAGGCGCCAAAGTTGCGCCACATCGCAAATGGCGCCCATCACCTGCTACACAGCGCCAAAGTTGCGCCTTGGCACGCCAAAGTTGGCGCCCTCACCTAGACAAAGAAGACACAAAGAACACAGGCGGCCTAAATGGCGCCCTGCCATGAGACACCAACACCACACAGTGCAATTTGGGCAGCCAAATGGTGCCCTGCACTAGAACACCACACACACAAGCGCACTTGGGCAGCCAAAGTGGCGCCCTTGTGCGCAACACAAGAAACACAGCGCGCACACAAAGACGAACACAGCGCACTGCTGGCATGCCAAGTGGCGCCAAGTCAACACACACATCTGCACACAGTAAACCAGGCGCAATGGGCACGCCAAAATGGCGCCCAGTCCTGCGCCACCCACCTGCGCAACACTCAAACAGTAACATAGGCGCGCTGGGCACGCCAAAATGGCGCCCCTGCCTGCGCCACACCCCAACCTGCACTTCAAGACACCCCAGCGCGACCGGGCATGCCAAAATGGCGCCCTAGCCTGCGCCACCCACACCCACACTCACACACACAGTAGCACAGGCGCACAGGGGATGACAGTTTGGCGCCCTTGCCTGCGCCACGCCTCCCTGCAACACAAACACAGAACACCCAGAAAACACAGGCGCCATCAGGCGCACCATTCAGGCCAATTTGGGGCCCTCCCCACTGTTCACAACCCCAACCGATCCAAAAACTCCACCAAACGCAATGAAAATATTTTTCATTCAAGCAATCTAACAGACACCCATCAATCACCATAAATTCCCCTATTTTAACTATATTGAATTGACTACAAATCACCTTTATATAAATTAACATTCACCAATACTTTCAAAACCAACAAGAACAACATTCATGTAAAAACAACACAACATAACCATGGAAAACAATAGCATAATCATTCAATTCAACAAAGCACCCCTAACACCTACTACTATGATAACTAGTTCTATAAGTTATTAAACATGGAAAGAGAGCCCCCTTACTTGTTAATTGAAGAAGATGACCACACCCTAAGTAATTCTCCCAAATCACCAACACTCCAAGCCCTTCTTCTCAAGCTTCACGCCAAGTCTCTCTTTTTCTTTCCCTAGCCGTTGCGATTCCTCCTTCTCCTCTTCTCACCTTCTAATTTTTGATTTCTTTGCTCTAATGAGGGTTTCTCCTAAGACCCAAGGGTTTTACTAATTGGGTTTGGGCCACTTAACACTAATGGGCCCTATTTGCACACCCTTAATTACTTTCTCATATCCCTCCCTATTTAACTAAAATACCACCCATTCATTTACTACACCCCACTCCTTATTTAAATTACATACCCTTTTATTATTTTAATATGGCCAACTAAATATACTACTTAATTAAATTAATTAAATAATTACTTGATTATTTTTGGGGCGTTACACTAGACACCCCATACCACCCTTTATTATCAAAATACCCTTGAATTTAAAACATTTTTTAAACATTAAGTACAGTTCGGCCAAGCGTGTGCCGAACCTGTTAAGTGTGGTTCGACCATGCGTGCACCGAGCCGATTCGCACTTGGCAGGGCCGAACCTTCCTGATTGTTGTTGGATATTGAATTGTTTAATTTTAACTGATTTTTAACGATTCAATTTATTCTTTGCTAACACTAGTATGGCTAACACTAGTTGTTTGATTTTAACGGATTTTTAACGATTCGATTTATTCTTTACTAACATTAGTATGGCTAACACTAGTTGTTTAATTTTATCTGATTTTTAACGATTTGATTTATTCATTGCACAAATTATTTTTTTAGACTTTTTCGGTTTGTATGACTTGTTGCACTTATCTATAATAGGTGTGATCGAACATGAGCCGTTGATTTAAAACAATCGAAACCGTTATAATTATAACCGTTGGGGAGAATTAAAAAATTTAGCCGTTGACTGGACGGTGGGGAGGGTTGATAACTATCATTTATGATGGTTATTACTTTCTTTCTAAGCTTGATTTTAGGTGAATTAGCAAGCATGTTGTGTGAATTATCTTGTAATTAAGTGTTTAGGTTAGAAATAATGGTGCAGGACTGAATTAGTTTCAATTGGGCATTTTAATGCCCTTTGTGCTTTTAATTGCGTTTTGTGTAAGTGTTGCAGCAACAGGTGTCATAGCAATTAAGAAATGCGCTAGATGAGAGAGAAAGATCAAGGAAGTGCGGAAAACACGGAAAGGACATGTGCCAGAGCTGGAGGAGCGTGGAAAGATATGATATCATGTGGATTTCTCATAAATTCCCTTTAATCTAGGACGTGTACCCAAAAGAGATCATTTTAGGGTTGTGTGCAAGGAGACACTATATAAGGAAGTTTCCCATTCTTCATTTGCATGTGTTGCCTTCAGGTGGAAGTTTAGAGATAGCTCATTCTTAGCATGCAAGCTCACCTCTAAGTTACCAAATATTTTCATTGCTGAGACTATTGCTGCAGCATTATTGAAGTACATTTTTCTCGGAGATTTCTACTTAGAAGAGCTGGATCAGACTTCCATTGTCACTATTGGAGTTTCTCTATTGTTCTCTCTTAGTAGTATCTATTTCTACCTTGAATCTTGAAATATGACTTATTCTATTTCGTTTAAGTTGTTTACCATGTTTTGCAAGCTCAATATGAGCTAAATACTCATAGTTGAGATGTTGGATCTGATGTAGCTAGATTTTCTATGTTATTAATGAAGTATGTTTAATGTTGTGCATTTTACCTTGTGTGTGATAATATTTCCATTTTAGAGTAGGATTGGCCGTCTATTCTAAATAGCATTTATAAATTCAGAGATGGTTTGTAAATTAATCTCACAAGGTAATATGGGTAGTGAACACTAACAATAGATCTTGATGTTCCTTGCTTAAACCCTAGAGATAGGAAGGCATAACCCATAAGGTGAACACTGTCGGTGCTCAAGCAGCCTCGAAGGTACTTCTTTAGGGTTTAGAGATAAACTCTTGCAAGGAAACCTAGTGTGAAGTAATCGAGAGAATAACGTCTTATTGCTGCAGCACCTAATGCTGCAGCGTTGAAAATACCCTTAATTGCATTTTAATGAAGCTACTGAAGTGCATGCATCTCAGCTTGTTCTCATCACTGATTTTCATCACCCTTTACTTTTTACTACTGTTTATGTTACCCAAAACTTGTGTGTCAGTTAATTTCCTCACTAATTTGTTAATCAAATTAAACTCTAAAAGTTAAGCATAATTCCTCGTGGGAACGATCTCACTTACTCTTTATTACTTGTTGACAGTGTACACTTGCACTATCACGTATTCTTACACAAGTTTTTGGCGCCGTTGCCGGGGAATTATAGTTTAATAGACTGTTTGTGTTGTTTCTGTTGCTACAGCATTAGATTGCTACAACATTTGTTGCTGCAGCATATGCACAGGCCTAGACGCAATACACCAGAATTCCAGTTGCACCCAGAGATAGAAAGACATTTTAGAAGTAGATTGAGAAGAGTTCACAGTACTCCAGAACTTATTGAATTAGGAAGAGCTGCTGCTATGGCTAGTCCTCACAATTCTGAGCAAGGTGGTCCTTCTCCACCACCTACACCACCTCATACAATCCAAGGTGGAGGGGAAGGAGACTACTGAAGACAAGTTCTTGAAATGGGCGTTATAGGCATGGATAATGATAGGGATAGACCTATGAGGGACTATGCAGTTTTTGGCCCTCAAACTATGCAAACAGGCATAGTGAGGCCAGAGATTGCTACAACTCATTTGGAATTTAAGCCTATGATGTTCCAAATACTTCAAACAATTGGGCAGTTTGGTGGTGGTCCCCTTGAAGACCCACATCTGCATTTGAAACAATTTATTGAGGTTTGTAGTAATTTCATTCTCCCTGGTGTTTCAGATGATGCTTTCAAACTGAAATTGTTCCCTTATTCATTGAAGGATAGAGCTAAGGCCTGGCTTAACTCCCTAGAGCCTAACTCTATTTTTACTTGGAATGAGATGGCTGGAAAATTTATGACAAAATACTTTCCACCATGGTATTCCTATCATTATCCAAATGGAGACATTCTACAATGGTTTGGAACCTCAAACTAGGCTCATGCTTGATGCCTCATCTGGAGGAGTTCTTCTGAATGGTTCTTACAATGATGCATATAACTTATTTGAAGATATTGCTGCAAATAGCTACCAATGGCTTACTGCTAGGTCAAGTGTTCAAAAGAAGGTGGCTGGTATACATGAAGTGAGTGAGATCACTGCTTTGTATGCTCAAGTGGCTTCCCTCTCCAACCAAATCAAGAATATGACTGCACCTAGTGTCGCAAAGAACAAATCGCTGCAAAGAATCAAGCAAATCAGATAGCGACAATTGAGCCAGCTCCATGTGGTTTCTCTCCAAGTTGTGTTTACTATGGGGGAGCTCATCTTTATGAGGAGTGTCCTGCGAATCCTATCTCTGCCAACGATGTTGGGTACAACAAGGGTAATAATCCATACTCAAATACTTACAATCCTGGGTGGAAGAATCATCCTAATTTCAGGTGGAGCAATAATGCGGCAACAACACCTGCTGCAGCATCTACTCCAGCACCTGCTGTGCCACTAGGATTCCCTGCTCAATCAAATCAAGCTGCACCTGCAACTGATAACTCTAAGGAGGCCATGTTTAAGTCTTTCATGAATGAACCAAAGACTCAATATCAGACACAAGGAGCTGCAATCAAGAACCTAGAGAATCAACTTGGTTAAATAGCTACTGCTCTAACATAAAGACCTAGTGGGGCATTGCCCTCTACTACTAAAGCTACATCTTCTAAGGGGAAGGAGCAATGCAAGGCTATATCTCTGAGGAGTGGGAAAGATTTGAGTGGGCCATCACTTGATACAGGTGGTGGTGACAAAAGAAAAGAAAAAGATTCTGAAAAAAATGAAAAAAAGAGTAAGATAGATGCGACAGCAACTGATGCTGCAGCATCTGATGCAACACCAGTGCCACCACCTATGCTTGATCAAGATGTGCCACCTCCACCATTTCCTCAGAGATTGAAGAAGGCACAACAAGACAAGCAATTTGGCATGTTCTTAGAGGTGTTGAAACAACTGCACATTAAAGTTCCTTTGGTTGAGGCTCTTCAACAAATGCCTAACTATGCAAAGTTCATGAAAGATGTCTTGACCCAAAGTAGGAGAATCGGTGAATTTGAAATAGTGGCCATGACTGAGGAGTGCAGTATGATCATGCAAAGCAAGATTCCAAGCAAATTGAAGGATCCGGGCAGTTTCACCATTCCTTGTTCTATTGGTGAAACCTATACTGGCAGAGCTCTGTGTGACTTGGGTACAAGCATCAATTTGATGCCTAAGTCTGTGTTTACTCAGCTGGGTATAGGAGTTGCAAGGCCTACAACTGTTACTCTTCAACTTGCAGATAGATCTATTGCTTATCCTGAAGGAATCATTGAAGATGTGCTGATAAAGGTAGACAAATTTGTTTTTCCTGCTGACTTTGTGATTTTAGATTTTGTTGCAGATAAGAAGTGCTTATCATTCTTGGAAGACCTTTCTTGGCTACTGGAAAGACTTTAATTGATGTGCAGAAGGGGGAATTGACTATGAGAGTCAATGATCAAGAGATCAAATTCAATGTCATGAATGCTCTTAAGCTTCCTGAAAAAGGAACTGATGAGTGCTCTTTTGCTTTATCTCTAGACTCTATAGTGCAGAAGCAGTTCAACAAGCAAAATGATCACTTGGTGAAAGCTCTTTCCCAAGTGGATAAAAGTGAACTTGTGAATGAAAGATTGTTGCATGAGGAGGCTACTGTCAAGGAAATTTGGACTAAACAATATGAGTCTCTTGAACTTGGAGATTCTACTCTTAAGAGGAATGTACCTTCCATAGAGAAACCCCCTGATCTTGAACTGAAATAGCTACCTAAGCATCTCAAATATGCCTACTTAGGGGAAAATGATACGTTGCCTGTGATCATTGCTTTTGATCTCTCCAAAAGTCAAGAGCATGATCTCATTACTACACTAAGGAGGCATAAGAAGGCAATTGGGTGGCAAATAGCTGATATAAAAGGGATTAGTCCTACCATCTGTATGCATAGGATCATTCTTGATTAAGGTTCTAAAAATAGTATTGAAGGACAGAGGAGGCTAAACCCTATCATGAAAGAAGTTGTTAAAAAGGAGATTATCAAGTGGCTTGGCTTGATGCTGGCATTGTGTATCCTATATCTGATAGTGCATGGGTGAGTCCTGTGCAGTGTGTTCCAAAGAAAGGAGGGGTCACAGTGGTAGCCAATGAGAAGAATGAGCTTATTCCTACAAGAACAGTGATGGTTGGAGGATTTGCATGGATTATAGGAAGCTCAACAAGGCCACAAGAAAATATCATTTTCCTTTGCCATTTATTGATCAAATGCTTGATAGACTTGCTGGCAAGGAGTTCTATTGTTTTTTGGATGGCTACTCTGGTTATAATTAAATAGCCATAGTGCCTGAAGATCAGCAAAAAGACTACTTTTACTTACCCCTATGGTACTTTTGCTTTTAGGAGAATGCCATTTGAGTTGTGGAATGCACCAACAACATTTCAAAGGTGTATGATGTCCATTTTCTCTGAGTTCATTGAAAAATCCATGGAGGTTTTTATTGATGATTTCTATGTCTTTGGAGAAACATTCCAATTATGCCTTGAAAACTTAGAGAGAATTCTGGATAGATGTGAAGAAACCAACTTGGTGCTTAATTGGGAAAAATGCCATTTCATGGTCCAAGAAGGTATTGTGTTGGGTCACAAGATTTCTAAGAAGGGAATTGAGGTTGATAAAGCCAAGGTGGAAGTTATTGAAAAGATGCATCCTCCAACCAATGTGAAAGGTGTTAGAAGTTTCCTTGGGCATGTTGGGTTCTATAGAAGATTCATCAAGGACTTCTCCAAAATTTCTAAGCCTCTGAGTCAATTGCTGCAGCATGACACTCCATTTGTCTTTATCAGCATGACACTCCAAAATAATGGCAGTTATTGAACCAATGCTTGGTACTTCATCAGTGTGTGGTCTTATCAATCCCATTCCACCGTCCCATCCTCCAATCCTAGCCGTACAACTACACCTTGACCCAACGACTCTTTTTGAATTAAAAGCGCCAACTTCACATATAACTACCCACTCCCCATCATTCCTCTCGCCACATCTCTCTCTTTCAATTGCGCCCTAATCAAAAATTCCCCAAATTCAGAAATTCCTCCATTGAAACCGTTCCCAATTTCTTCCAAGCCCTAACTTCAATCGCAACGGAAAGAACCAAGAAAAGTGCTCCCAAATCTTCTAGAAGGCATCAATCAACTACAAGCTGTGGTGAATCGAGCCAATTGCGAAGAAGGAACGTCAAGAATCAAGAAGGGAAGGATTCTGAGAAGTTCCAGAACATGAATTTCTGGGCGGAGCGTGGCTTTGAACTGAAGGGAGCACCAGATGCGTTCACATCTGTTGTGAGCGCATTAGGTTGGGAAAAGCTTGTTCAGCATCCCTTGTTCTTCTATGAATCTGTGATGCGTGAGTTTTACGAAGGAATCGTCCTTGCTAAAGATGGTAAGCAGAAATTTGTCTCAAAGGTGTGTGGCATTTCGGTTGATTTTGACTCTCTGGTGATCAATGAGTGCTACGGTTTGGATTACCACAGTGTGGCTTTCACCAACAATGTGGCCAAATGGAAGAAGAAGGAAATGGAAGGAGTCAAGAAAAATATTTCTGTGCCTGGTACACCGTGAGAGCCCTGCAGTGCTAATGAATTCAAGGTGAAGAGGAACAACCTGCACCACGATGCCCAAGTGTGGTTCAACTTTGTGAAGCAATCCCTATTGCCTACATCTCATACTACAAATGTGGGGAAGGAGCGTATGATGTTGCTAGATGCTATTCTGAGCAAGAAGAAGGTTGATGTGGGAAGGCTTATCAGTAGGGAAATCTTATTTTGTCATGGTAAGAACGCTGGTTATTTGTTTTTCCCCTGTTTGATTACTACCCTGTGCATCAAGGTTGGTGTTGAGATCCAAGGAGAAAGGAAGAGTTACCCTGTGTCTGCCTTTGCAACCGCTTTGAAGGAGAAGAAGGTTGTTGCAGCATCTGGTGATCCCACCATGCTATCGCAATTCATGTTGCCGCAACGGGCAGTCTGGCAGTTTATGAGGAAGCAGCACAACTGGCTTGGTGTTGTTCTGGCTGCAAATCTAAAGGAGTTATCTGATGTAGAAGCACCTGTTTTCCCAGAATGGGTGCTTAAAGAGGAAGTTATAGACCCAAATGTATATGAGGATGAAGTCAATGAGGACATTGAGGAGGAGGTTCTAGTGGAGAAAAAGAGGAAGAGGAAAGAAGCAAAGAAGGGAAAGAAGAAGCAGAATGAGCCTGTGGAGGAAGAGGAAGAGTTGGATTCTGAAGATGATGATGAATCTCTCAGTGAGACTGAGAAGGAACTTAACAAGGAAGTCATGGCTGAGTAACTGAGTTGAACAAGGAGAGTGATGAAGAGGACCCTGACTCCTCAGAGGAAGAAGAACAAATTGAAGATGAAGGCAATTTTGTTGCCTCTTCTGAGTTTGAGGAAGACCCAAACTTTGACAACTCCAAGGGAGCCAAACCATACACTGAACCTATCCCCACCACTATTCCCACAGAAAACCAACCATCACCACAACCTGAAACAGTGACCTCACCAGCCCCAACACCTGTTTTAACACCAATCCCTCCACCATAAGCCCAACATCAACCACAAACACCTGCCCAAACACCTGTTGACCCACATACCACTGATGTGCCGTCTGATACTGCTAACTCTGATGTTGCAGCAACTGATAATGCTGCAGCAAGTTCTGATTTGTTGGTTTCACCCAAGAAAGTGAGGACAAAGAGAGCTGCTAAAAAGAGGAAGCTTGAAAAGGTACCTGAGGAAGCTGAGCTCAATAAGGAAGGGAGCTCTATGCAAAAGGAGCAAGAAGACAACTCTGTGATTGCAGCTGTGATGCAAGGTTTGGCAAATGTTGCTGCCAATGAAGCGCTAGCAAGGGAAGCTGCTGCAAATATGAAGGCTGAAGCTGATAAGAAGGCCAAAGAGGCTGTGGAATTCGTGCTTGCCCACAAGAAGGAAAATGTTTACGATCTTTGGTCTTGTTGTTGCGAATCTGAGGATCGATCTTTGCAACAATCCACCACCGCAAAGAACGAAACCTCGAGTTCCACAACCCTCTGTGGCTCACTCCTCAAAAGCCTCTGGAAAGAAGCAAAGCAAGGCCCTGCAGTTAGAGCAAGCCCAAGAAAAAAACCAGGAACTCCTGCACCTTAATCTCATTTTATTTTCTGTTTTAGTGCTTGTTTCTGTTTTTAGTTGTTTATGTTTTTAGAATAAACCTGTTGAGTGCCCCCTGTCTGTGTTAGCACTCAACAGTTGTGTTTAGATAGTTATGTTTGTTATTTTGCTACTGTTTTTGTTTCTGTGTTGTTATCCTATAGCTTTACCCCTAGTTAATTGCAATGAGAACACTGCACAGTTCTAAGTGTGTGGGGGGGATGTAACGCCCCAAAAATAGTTCAATTATTTATTTAATTGGGTTATTTAAGGCTTACAACATTTTAATTAAGTCAAATAATTAATTTGGAAGTTTCATTTCATTTAGGAGGTGTTTGAGTAATGGAGGAGGTGTGATTAGAGGCCCATGATCCATTAAGAGGCCCATATCCATGATTTAAGTGAAGGTGTCGAAGGTGAGAGAGTCATTTGCAATCAAAACAAAGAAAAGTCAAAGAGTAAAGTAAGAGAGTAGAGAGAGAGAGGTATGATAGCTCAAGGAAGAAGAAGAGAGGATATTGGCATGGAGAGCTCAAGTTCAAGGAAGAGGAGCTTGCTTGTTGGGGGATCTTGAAGTCTTGGTGGAGAGAGTGCTTATTCTTCAATCTATTGAGGTAAGGGGGCTCTCTTTCACCTATAATAGAGTATATGATGAGTGTTATGTGTGAGTTAGACTCTAGGATGATTTTTGAGTTGTTTGTGTTGCTTGTTGTGTGATTGATGTTGTGTTTGCTTCACTTTGGTGAAATTGTGAAGTGTGTATGTGTTGTTGTTGATGGGTCATATGAGAGACCTAGGAAAGAAATGGGATTTGAGGAACCCTAAGTATCAGGACGTTATTTTTGGTGTAGTCACCTTTGTTGATTACTTTGATGAGTGTGTGGGACAAATTTTGAATGAATATAGGTGTAGTAGTTGTGGTTTAAGTTTGATCATAGTATGAGAATCAAAGAAACGAGGGAAGATGAAGGTTAGGTGCCTAGGGCGACATATGAGCCGAGGTGTAGTTGCCTAACTGTAGATGTGTCGAAGTCTATGGAAGTCGACGTGTAGATGTGTTGAAGTATATGGGAGTCGACGTGTAAGTGTGTCGAAGCGTAGGTGACTAAGTGTAGGTGACGAAGTGTAAGGGTGTGTGAGTCGAAGTGTAGGTGTCGACTTGTAGTTGCCGAAGTGTAGCGTATGTATGCCGAAGTGTAGCGTATATATACCTAAGTGTAGTTGTCAATGTATAGTGTATATCTACCGAGGTGTGGGTGTACCGAAGTGTAGTGTATGTATGTCGAAGCTAGTGTTGTCGAGGTGTAGGTGTGTTGAATTGAAGGTGTATCGAAGCGTAGTGTGTCGAAGTGTAGTGTACCGAGGAGCAGTGTGGTGTGCCGAGGTGCAGTGTGAGTGTGTCGAGTCTTTGTTTTGACGCCTTGATGCAGCGCGCAGTTCTTTGCCAGCGCAATTTTGGGTACTGTTTGGTGTCGAGTACGTCTAAGTGGCTGAATGGTGGAGCCAGTTTGGTCATTAGGTGACGGTGTAGTACTTATGTGACGATTTGGTCCTTGTAGTGACAGTTTAGTCCACTACTTTTGGTGTCGATGTGTTCGGTGAGTTTGACGTTAGCCATAGAGCTATTGACCGATGTAGTGATGTTAGCCATAAAGCTATTGATGATGTCTTGGAGAATTAAGTGACTGTGTAGCGACGGTGTGACGATGGTGTAATGCCGGTGGATTAAATGACGGATATTGGGGGCTTCGGCCTGCATATCACCAATGACGGTGTTAATTCATACATGGTATGGTTGTTTGTGGTTGATGCATTGTTCATGGAGTCTCATGCCTCATATGCATCAAAGCGACGGAGACAGGCTTCGGCCTAGATATTGTAGACTTCGGTCTTCATATCATTAGCGACGGAGACGCCCGAATGGCAAAATAGCGACGGTGATGGTACCACATGCATTATACCCTTGGTGTTGGGTTGCATTCATGCATATACTCATGCGATTGGTGATGTAGTCTTGTTGATTATGAGTTTATGTGTTATAACTTGATGTTGTGTGTTGTTTATTGAGCCAAGGTGTTTCTAGTTGTTTTTCATCTAACATGATGTTTATCATACATCCTATTATATGTGTTAGAGACTCACCCTTCTGCTTTCTATGTTGCTTCTTATGTCGGCAACGTGCAGGTGATCCTGTGTTGTAGACCTCATACCTTCTCCTAGTCGGTTGTGGCGTCTTGCTCTGATATGTAGCACTGGGGGGACGAGTAGTCTATTAGTGGTTTTAATTTAAGTTGTTGAATTGTAACTTGGTGATGTATATGAAACATGTTTTATTCTGCTGCGTGGTGATTATGTAGATTGTTATGTCCTTAAGCCGATGTGGTTGGACTTCGTCCCTTTGACCGCGGTGCTATATATCTCGCTGTTGTTTGTTGTATTGCGCCATTGATGTTTGTTGGTTTTAAATGAAGTAAATGTAGCACTCCCTTGTGGGTGGTTTTCTAAAACTCTGATTTTATCAATTAAATAGTAGTAATTAGAAGGGGGTGTTACAAGGGAGCTATACATATGGCCTTGTACTCTGTCTATTTGCAATCAAGTTAGTGAATTTAAAAAAAAAATTAGAAGTAGAGTTGAGCAAAAACTTAGTGATGATATGGTGAGAATTGAGTGAATAGTGCCCCTGTTTAGCGAGTGATTTATTCAACTTCTGCTCCTACACTTAAACTTGAACTTAGGAAGGAACTTAGTGAATTAGAGATGATCTGAAACTAGGCTAGTGCTGGTAGACCTAGGAAACTGCTAAATTTCTACTAAAAACTTTGGGTAGCATAAGAAACTAAGTTTGGGGGCTCTCTGAGATATATTAAGGCAACGCATGAAGGAATGCAGTGCTGCAGCAATGCTGGGTTATGTGGACATAGTTTTAGGATGTTTAAATTTAAGTCTAAATGTAGGTGAAAAGCACCAAGGTCTATAAATATGTAATGTGATGCAATTGCCCAATCAATCAAGTATCATTTAAAAAAAAAGTAAAAGCGAAAATGCTATCAAAAAGACAATCAAATAAGGGCATTGCAGTACAAAGGAAAGTCAAAAAGACAATCAAATAAGGGCATTGCAGTACAAAGTACTATTCTGAGTCTGCAATGCTGCAGAAACTGTTGCTGCAGCAATGTCAAGTCATGTTTGAATAAGTGCACTGGCCTAAAAAGTTCTGGATTGCTGCATCAAAGCCCTTAATCATGCTCAACCCCTCTTTCTGAGCTTGAATTGTTAGTCTGCCCTTCTAAGTGAAATCTTGAACCTTGCTATGGTCTGAACTGAGTTAAGTGTAACACACACACTATTGAGCATGAGTAGGTTGGGGAACTCATTATTCAAAAGGTATGCAATTGAGTGATAATCTGAAATTTGATGCTCAGCTTGATTCTTCTTGTGCTTTATAATTGAATTAATTCATTGATTGTGATTGCTTGTTAACAGTTGTGCTTGCCTGTGTCAAGTGTCATTGCTTGAGGACAAGCAACGGTTCAAGTTTGGGTGTGTGATAACTATCATTTATGATGGTTATTACTTGCTTTTTAAGCTTGATTTTAGGTGAATTAGCAAGCATGTTGTGTGAATTATCTTGTAATTAAGTGTTTAGGTTAGAAATAATGGTGCAGGACTGAATTAGTTTTAATTGGGCATTTTAATGCCCTTTGTGCTTTTAATTGTGTAACACCCCCTTCTACTTAATACTAATTTAATAAATAAAAATCAGAGTTTTCAGAAACTTTTCCAAGCACCTCAAGAGAGTGCTACATTTAATAAAAACATCATTTAAATAATATTTAAAACTCAAACGCATCTAGTGCGTGAAATATGTATCATAGCCAAGTGGGTTAAACACTCAAAAACCTGTTTAGAGTTTACAATAATCCAGAAATGGTTTCACAGCACAGCGGAAATACGACTAAGTTCAACATACTCAATACATAATCCAAATCAGTTTAATACATAAAATAAAATGACGATACTATAACCCTCGTCCCTGGTGTTACTAATCAGAGCTGACACAATAACCCAAGAAGGCATAGACACCTTCACTCAGTATCACCTGCACGTTGCCACGAGAGCAGGCAACATAGAAGCACTAGGGTGAGTCTCTTTACATAAATAATAAGTAGGATAAGCATTATATTAGGAAGACCACTAGTAACACAACAATTAAGGCATTTATCATTTAATTATAACATCAAATAATTAATATTAACAGGTCAACTAGCAACACAAGTTTTTTTTCTATGAATGCATGAGTATATGTATGTGTGCAATATGCATGTGGATCCATTTTCTTCACTTTGGCCGAAGCCCACTTCACTTTGGCCGAAGCCCACTTCACTTTATATGCATGCTTTATGTGACCCCATGACAATGCATCACAACACAACACAATGCACTTGCCACAACAATTATTACACATCACTTTTCACTTCGCAATTCCACTTCATTTACAATATTAGGCCGAAGCCTACACATCACTTTATCTTCACTACATCGTCACACTTCATTTATCGGACTCCTTCACTTCCTAAGGACTAAATTCCCACCTAAGGACTATTTTGGTGCCTAAGGAATTACTTGCCACATTATGATTAATTTGGTACTTAGAAAATTATTTCGACATATTAGAATTAATTAGACACTAAGGGACTATTTTGTCACACCAAGGATTAATTTAATACTTAGGGACTATTTTGTCACACCAATGATTAAATTAATACTTAGGGACTAAAAACACCACTTAGACTCCATTAGACACAACTAGGCGCCAAGGGGCAGCCATTTTGGCGCCCCCACCTAGCCAACACAAGCACATGGCACGCAGCACACTCACAGGCGCCAAGTTCCTAGCAAACTGGCGCCCTGTGCACAACCACACACACCCACACGCACACTGGGAGCCAAGTTCCCAGCGAACTGGCGCCCCCCTGCACACGCACGCACCCAGCCAGACACGGTACCCCTGGCGCCACTTTTCCCAGCAAGTGGCGCCCCCCTTGCACTCAACACACCAAACCGTACCCTGCACTTGGACTAGGCGCCATTTCCCTTGGAAAGTGGCGCCCCAAACACTATTCACTCACTTCACTCATAATCTCCCAACAACCTTACCATCCCAACAACATTTTTATCCAATAATCCATTACTCAATTCAACAATACTCACTTAAACATTTAATTACATTAATGAAATTAACCTACTCTCATGTTTCATCACATTGAAGCATTTCATCAAACACTTTGCATGCCCATTTAACAACACATTTAATTCCAACATCAAGTATCATGGTATCACCAATTTAACATCAAATACAACAACAAACATATGATAAACACAAAATTCACACAATTAAACATCCTAGAGCTATTCCACACATAACACATATCATACAAGTTATTATATAGGTAAAGTAGAGCCCCCTAACCTCAAAATTGAAGAATTCTAGTGTTCCCTCCTTCACCACCTCAAGAACCATTAAAACTAGCTTCTCCTAAACTTTGAGCTTCAAATCCTCTCCCATGGCAAAGTAGAAATGAGAGGGAATTAGTGATTAAAACTTATACTAAGAGATAAAGCATGAAAAATGAGGAAGATTGGTACCCAACTCACTTACCCAAAGCTTAGAAGATGAATTTCTTCTCCTCCCTTTTCTTTGTCTGGGCCGTCGGCCTCCTCCTCCTCTCTCTCTCTTCTAATTTTTGTTCTTTTCTTTTGTTCTAAGGAAATGGAACCCTACCCCTAACTTAAGTCATAAATTTGGGCCTATTGGGTGGGCTTGGGCTCCTTATTTACACCCCTTAAGTACTTCACACATCCTTCCAAAATAAATAAAATACTCACCATTTATTTACTACACCTATCCTTAAATTAATTACTTACTCTATATTTATTTTAACATAGCCAACTAAAAAATTACTTAATTAAATTAATCAAATAATTACATTAATCAACTTAATTAAATAGTCACCTAATTAAATTGGTTAAATACTCACATAATTAATTTTGGGGTGTTACAACTCTCCCCCACTTAGAATATTTTCGTCCTCGAAAATCTAACTACCATGGACATGCAACTTAAACACACCACAACAAACAAACATTGAATTCTAGCATGGTACCCTAATTGAAACTCGCACCTCTAAAGGTAACCATCACTCCTCCGTAGACTCCGAACCTCCCCGGGCCACCCTCTCCCGCTATACTTCCCCTTCTTCGGCTTTGGACACTCGGTACTAATGTGTCCCAATTCCCATAGTTGTAGCAGACCCCATCCTTCTTCCCACACTTAGCGGCTACATGACCTTCCTTACCACACTTGACACACTTGTTGACCATGCAACCTGGACTCTTGTGCCCCGGCTTTCCACACTCGTGACACACAATACCCGCGGTAGCGTCTCCCCCACTCGGCTTCTTGCCCGAACTCTCCTCTCCCTTGCCCTTACCACCTGACACTTTATAGGGCTTCCCACAAAACTGAGAACTCCTCTTCTCCTTCACTATCTTGTATAAACGATTGCTATCCTCCTCGAAAATCTACGCTACACTCATGAAACCAACACTCACTCTTCTTATCTCCTCTAACTGTTATCATCCCAGTCCTATCGTACACACAACAGGTCAAACACTCTTCCCCACACTCTTACTCCCCAATTAGGTATTCTAAACTGTAGGTTGTCAAAATCCTATCCGACTACCCAACACAGAGACAACAACAATTATGGCCAGAGGCTCAACAATCCTAACAACCGTACTTACACAACAATACCAGCAATCAAGAACAATTTATATATCCAACATCATTCACATCAACAATTAACACAATCATAACAACAAAATTCGAGTTCAACCTATTCCACAATTAATCATTTTATTCAACGTTCAAATTAGTCCACCTAAACTCGGGTGCAGAAAATTCTGTAACTTTGCGCTTACTTTGGCGAATTAATTAAAATAGTGAACGACCTCGGATTTCGACAAATAAATACTTGTTGGAAAGCCACGGATGTGTAGTTTCTGAATATATCATTAAAGTTTCAAAACAATGAGTCAATTGGTACAGTTTTTAGAAACAACCCAAACAGTTTCCCGACTGGACAGATTCTGTCCTCCTACTTCATTTCACGCTAAACTGACTTAAACTTGACCAAATGGGACAAAACTTCGGCCCGAATAAAAGCATTTTGAGTGTAGTTTCTAATGGAAAAAGAATCGTTCAAAACGGAGTTCATTTGAAGATATAACACTTGCAAAAACTGAACCTATTCACAGTTTGACTCTAGAAATTTAACTCGACTTTGGAGATTCATAACTGGAGGTACACAACTCCGAATTTAACGAAACCAGTGCCAAAACGACCGGCTTTAAGTCTATTTTCGAAAACACTCAGCCACATAATTTTTGACTCAACCAAACAGTACCAGTTTTAAAAATACTGAAACAGTGTCTGGAAACGCATAAAAATCGTACACTAGTAAAACTCATCATTATCAATCACCAAAACCAATTACGATCATCACATACTTATGCATTTTCCTCAAACATCAAATAAGCATAACCAATCATGCAAACAATTTAAACATGCAAATCCGAAAGATTAAACATGTAGGCATTTTTCCTCGTTTTTCTTTATTCCTAGGGATTGGCTAACATGCAATTGCTACAACTCCCCTAGAAAATATCATGGATACATAATTCCATCAAATTGAATTGACTTCATATCACCAATACCAACACATGTTCTATAATACAATTGTTTTGATACAAGACTTGATATTAGTTCAAACAAATGAAATTAAATACCCTCGTCAATTCTTAGCAAGGAAAACTAATCAAGTAATAGAAGTGCACAAAAGTCTCATTGCACAGTTTTCCTCATTAGATTTATAAGCCTCGTAAAACAATTTCCAAGAAGTGGCAAACAATATTAATATCAACAACAAAGGCCACGGTTAAGTCATAAATCGAACAAATTTTCACAATTGTAATTCACGGTTAGAAGGTACTCAAATGTATATATTTGTTTCTAAAACTTGACAATTGAGATTGGACTCACAGTTTTGTAAAAAGGAAATTATATACAAACCCCCAACCTTACTATCATCCAAGCATGCAACCACATAAACACTACCTATTAGTTCAAAATTCCTTTTCCGACATAAGCTCCCATGGTGGGGAAAATTAATCATTTAATTTTGATCAATCACATCATGCTCACAGAACAAGCCAAATTGAAACACTGTAAGTGTCAGAACTTCAAATTATGCAATCTTAGTTGAGTTAATGAAAATATAGCCTTACACAACATTTCAATTTAGCATACTAACTTCGAGACAATTAAGCACAAATCAAATCTAACTCATATGCATCATCAAACAATCAACTCATGTCAAGGACGTCAATCAAGTGCAACAATATTCAACAAGTAATCCTTCAATATGGTCTAGTGTATAATTTACCAAGATTAGGTCATATTAGAGTACTCTCTTTATTCTAATAAGCTAATCAAGCAAACAATCGAATTTTAAAATTAGTGCATGCATCTAAATTTAATCGCCGCCATGAGTTATTGTCGCATCTTTCATTGGGGATGAGTGATTGGGGTGATCAGTCCCTCCTACTCATGCAACCAACTAATTAAGGTCGCAAAAACTACTTCATTTTCAATTTATAACTATCACATTAAAAGACTTTTAACGCCGTCTGGAGTGCGAAGGCGTCGTCACGACTTTCACTCCATTGACGTCGTTAGAACTCTTTTAATCACACATATCCGAATGATAATCTGACACACGATCCACGGCTACAACCACGATTACGGTTCGATCACATATACCTCACTAATTCAATATAACTTTCAGTCCTAATCAAACAACTAAGTCACAAGGCACGTTAATGGAAGAACAATTAACAAAGGTACATCAACACAATTATGATTTAGAACGAGTATCAAAACTCGAGGGTTAACAGACTCGACAACTTGGCCGGACGGACCGAACTGCTCTGATACCACTAATGTAACACCCCCTTCTACTTAATACTAATTTAATAAATAAAAATCAGAGTTTTCAGAAACTTTTCCACGCACCTCAAGAGAGTGCTACATTTAATAAAAACATCATTTAAATAATATTTAAAACTCAAACGCATCTAGTGCGTGAAATATGTATCATAGCCAAGTGGGTTAAACCTCAAAACACATTTAGAGTTTACAATAATCCAGAAATGGTTTCACAGCACAGCGGAAATACGACTAAGTTCAACATACTCAATACATAATCCAAATCAGTTTAATACATAAAATAAAATGACGATACTATAACCCCCGTCCCTGGTGTTACTAATCGGGTGACACAATAACCCAAGAAGGCATAGACACCTTCACTCAAGACACACCGCACGTTGCCACGAGAGCAGCAACATAGAAGCACTAGGGTGAGTCTCTTTACATAAATAATAACAAGTAGGATAAGCATTATATTAGGAAGACCACTAGTAACACAACAATTAAGGCATTTATCATTTAATTATAACATCAAATAATTAATATTAACAGGTCAACTAGCAACACAAGTTTTTTTTCTATGAAGGCATGAGTATATATATGTGTGCAATATGCATGTGGATCCATTCTCTTCACTTTGGCCGAAGCCCACTTCACTTTATATGCATGCTTTATGTGACCCCATGACAATGCATCACAACACAACACAATGCACTTGCCACAACAATTATTACTCATCACTTTTCACTTCGCAATTCCACTTCATTTACAATATTAGGCCGAAGCCTACACATCACTTTATCTTCACTACATCATCACACTTCATTTATCGGACTCCTTCACTTCCTAAGGACTAAATTCCCACCTAAGGACTATTTTGGTGCCTAAGGAATTACTTGCCACATTATGATTAATTTGGTACTTAGAAAATTATTTCGACATATTAGAATTAATTAGACACTAAGGGACTATTTTGTCACACCAAGGATTAATTTAATACTTAGGGACTATTTTGTCACACCAAGGATTAAATTAATACTTAGGGACTAAAAACACCACTTAGACTCCATTAGACACAACTAGGCGCCAAGGGGCAGCCATTTTGGCGCCCCCACCTAGCGCAACACAAGCACATGGCACGCAGCACACTCACAGGCGCCAAGTTCCTAGCAAACTGGCGCCCTGTGCACAACCACACACACCCACACGCACACTGGGCGCCAAGTTCCCAGCGAACTGGCGCCCCGCACACGCACGCACCCAGCCAGACACGGTACCCCTGGCGCCACTTTTCCCAGCAAGTGGCGCCCCCCTGCACTCAGCACACCAAACCGTACCCTGCACTTGGACTAGGCGCCATTTCCCTTGGAAAGTGGCGCCCCAAACACTATTCACTCACTTCACTCATAATCTCCCAACAACCTTACCATCCCAACAACATTTTTATCCAATAATCCATTACTCAATTCAACAATACTCACTTAAACATTTAATTACATTAATGAAATTAACCTACTCTCATGTTTCATCACATTGAAGCATTTCATCAAACACTTTGCATGCCCATTTAACAACACATTTAATTCCAACATCAAGTATCATGGTATCACCAATTTAACATCAAATACAACAACAAACATATGATAAACACAAAATTCACACAATTAAACATCCTAGAGCTATTCCACACATAACACATATCATACAAGTTATTATATAGGTAAAGTAGAGCCCCCTAACCTCAAAATTGAAGAATTCTAGTGTTCCTCCTTCACCACTTCAAGAACCATTAAAACTAGCTTCTCCTAAACTTTGAGCTTCAAATCCTCTCCCATGGCAAAGTAGAAATGAGAGGGAATTAGTGATTAAAACTTATACTAAGAGATAAAGCATGAAAAATGAGGAAGATTGGTACCCAACTCACTTACCCAAAGCTTAGAAGATGAATTTCTTCTCCTCCCTTTTCTTTGTCGGGCCGTCGGCCTCCTCCTCTCCCTCTCTTCTAATTTTTGTTCTTTTCTTTTGTTCTAAGGAAATGGAACCCTACCCCTAACTTAAGTCATAAATTTGGGCCTATTGGGTGGGCTTGGGCTCCTTATTTACACCCCTTAAGTACTTCACACATCCTTCCAAAATAAATAAAATACTCACCATTTATTTACTACACCTATCCTTAAATTAATTACTTACTCTATATTTATTTACTACACCTATCCTTAAATAAATAAAATACTCACCATTTAATTACTTAATTAAATTAATCAAATAATTACATTAATCAACTTAATTAAATAGTCACCTAATTAAATTGGTTAAATACTCACATAATTAATTTTGGGGTGTTACAAATTGCGTTTTGTGTAAGTGCTGCAGCAATAGGTGCCGTAGCAATTAAGAAATGCGCTAGATGAGAGAGAGAAAGATCAAGGAAGTGTGGAAAACACGAACAGGACATGTGTCAGAGCTGGAGGAGCGCGGAAAGATATGATATCATGTGGATTTCTCATAAATGCCCTTTAACCTAGAACGTGTACCCAAAAGAGATCATTTTAGGGTTGTGTGCAAGGAGACACTATATAAGGAAGTTTCCCATTCTTCATTTGCATGCGCTGCCGTCAGGAGAAAGTTTAGAGATAGTTCCTTCTTAGCGTGCAAGCTCACCTCTAAGTTACCAAATATTTTCATTGCTGAGACTATTGCTGTAGCATCATTGGAGTACATTTTTCTCGGAGATTTCTACTTAGAAGAGCTGGATCAGACCTCCATTGTCACTATTAGAGTTTCTCTACTGTTCTCTCTTAGTAGTATCTATTTCTACCTTGAATCTTGTAATATGACTTATTCTATTTCGTTTAAGTTGTTTACCATGTTTTGCAAGCTCAATATGAGCTAAATACTCATAGTTGAGATGTTGGATCTGATGTAGCTAGATTTTCTATGTTATTAATGAAGTATGTTTAATGTTGTGCACTTTACCTTGTGTGTGATAATATTTCCATTTTAGAGTAGGATTGGCCGTCTATTCTAAATAGCATTTATAAATTCAGAGATGGTTTGTAAATTAATCTCACAAGGTAATATGGGTAGTGAGCATTGACGAGAGATCTTGATGTTCCTTGCTTAAACCCTAGAGATAGGAAGGCATAACCCATAAGATGAATACTGTCGGTGCTCAAGCAGCCGGAGGTACTTCTTTAGGGTTTAGAGATAAACTCTTGCAAGGAAACCTAGTGTGAAGTATTCGAGAGAATAACGTCTTATTGCTGCAGCATTGAACATACCCTTAATTGCATTTTAATGAAGCTACTGAAGTGAATGCATCTCAGCTTGTTCTCATCACTGATTTTCATCGCCCTTTACTTTTTACTACTGTTTATGTTACCCAAAACTTGTGTGTCATTTAATTTCCTCACTAATTTGTTAATCAAATTAAACTCTCAAAGTTAAGCATAATTCCTCGTGGGAACGATCTCACTTACTCTTTATTACTTGTTGACAGTGTACACTTGCACTATCACGTATTTTTACACAACAAGGGTTCGGCGCACGGCTGCTCGATTTGGATCGGCCCACGCTTGGTCGAACCTGGTCAAAACATAATTTGAGGTGTCTGCGTAAACTTTGACTAGTTCGGCGCAGCGAGATTCGATCAGGTTCGATCAAGCGTGCGCCGAACTGTATTTATTGTTTAAAAAAATATAAAATCCAATTTTCAGTAAGGGCTTTTGGTCTTTTCACACCAAAAAGAGGTGTCTAGTGAGTAGAGGGGGGTTGTACGAAGCATGGGCCCCCATGAATTGGATTTGGCCCATGCCCAATTGTAAGTGTCGAGGGAAAGAATTTAGCAACCCACACAAGAATTGGAGGAGAAGGATACCCTAGGTTCATATGGAGGAAATTTTTGGAACAGAGTATGGAACTAACACACACAAGACAACAACAATCTCAACCATCTTCAATACAATTTGGTTCATATGGAAAGCAAGAAAGACAATGTTTATTGAAAACAAGCAACCAAATCCAACTCAGACACTCATTCAAATCAGACAAGCAACAATGGAGTTCCTATCAGCTAATCTACCCTCTATTCAGACAACTGCAACACACATAAGCTCAACAGACATGTTGCTTGTAGGAATAGTCTTAACCTTTTCCTTGCCTTTGACTATCCCTTTTAACACCAAACTTCTATCTTTCTTGTTGATTCCTTTTCCAGGTTTGGAGACACCTCTCCCTTTGGTATGGATTTGAGTGTTCTTTCCTCCAAGAGGATTCCTTACTTTTAGTTTAACATTCTGTATAGGCACCTGCACAGGAATAGGCTCAACAAAGCTTTGTTCTTCTATTATGATTTGCTCATCAGCATGAGGAATTATGCAAAAATTGCCACCATTCTACTCTTCAGGCCTAGCCAGTTTCCTAGTGATATCTCCCTGAGAAACACTAATACTTTCTTTCTTCTTTTGACCTTCTTTGCTAGTAGCATTATTCTTCTTCTTAGTTAAGTACTTAGGGATATTCCAGGGCCCCATCAACAGTTCCTCTTGAACTTTATCCCGTATCTGTTCTGTATTCTCAATAACTCTAATACTTTCAAATGCTCAAAGACTGTAATAACTGTGGTTAGAATTTTCCTTCTGTCGCTGAATCGTATTAACCGAGAAGGGGTAGCAATAATATCCTCCAAAATGCTAACCGTAGCAACATTAGTCTCCACCTCTAGTAACTCATGACAAGAATCTTTCTTGTGACCATATTTGCCACATCTAAAGCAAATAGAATGTAGTCCTTCATATTCCAAAAGAAGTTTAACACCACAAATATAGAAATGTGAAGCTAAAGGTTTCTCCAAATCTAGTTCAACACATATGCGAGCAAATTTACCTCTTGAATGCAAAGAGGTTAGTTTATCAACCTTTTAACATAGTGCCTAGAACTGAACCTAGTCTGGTGAGGAATTTATCATTGCAAAGTTCCATAGGAAGCTTAGGAATCCTTATCCAAACATCAACTTTTTGAGTTAGGGCAGCTGAGTGTGAGCAAAGGGGTCTCCATCTTTGAATAATAAGGTAGTGGTTAGCTACCTTCCAAGGTCCCTCAAATAGGGCAGGTTTGTAATCATCAATAGAAGATAGATGAGCCAAATAGAAATCATCAGAAAGATCTATGATTTTCATAGTTCCATGTTTGATCCATTCTCTTCTAATCTTGTTTTCAAGCATTCTGTAATTGATTCTTTTACCCAATACTTTCAAAATCAACGTGTTCCTCCAAGGAACAACCCATTCTGATGTTTCCTTAGGGGTAAATGAATGACACGGATAGAAGACCCAACATTTAGGTTTGTTGGTTTTTCATACGGGTTAACAAGGTCCTTATACCATCGATTTTCATGGAAGTTTTCCTCCATTAGCTCAGCCCAGTCTTCATTAGCCAGGTTAACTTCAGTATTGTCCTTCATCAAAGCGTCTCTAAAAGAACTTGTGTTATCTTCAATAACTTTATGCGCGACTTCATTACCTATCTCCATAGCTTCTCTATCAATATTGGCTTGTGGAAACTTACATGTCTTAACTTCTCTTTGCAGGTTTTCAATGTCTTTAACAGTGGTGGCAATCGAATTTTTGATCGGAATTGAACACGGGCTCATGCCCTAGCAGAGCTGTTTAAAAGAAAATGAACAGTGTCTATTATGTGTCAACATCAATTATTCACCATCTTGCTGGTTTAACACTGTTTTTATTCGAGCTACTCTATATTCTCATAAGTCATAATCTCAACTTTGGTCCGTTTTCCTCCCCGGAAATAAATGGAAACAAAAAATCTAGGCCCATGCTTCGTACAACCCCCCCTCTACTCACTAGATACCCCTTTTTGGGGTGAAAAGACCAAAAGCCCTTACTGAAAATTGTTTTTTTATTTTTTTTAGACATTAAGTACGGTTCAGCGCACGCTTGATCGAACCAGGTAGAATCTGGCTGCACCGAACCTGCTAATTTTACTCAGACACCGCAACTTGGCCAAATAAACAAGTTCGACCAAGCGAGGGTCGAACCCGGTCGAACATGTGAGGGCCGAATGGTGCTGTTGTTGTTTTTTTTAAAATCTTTGTTAACCGAATCTACTCCGAATGATAAATTAATAATTTCGCAACGCTAAAATACTAACTTCAACCAAGGTAACCATAAATTGGATACTAAATTTACTACTAATGATAGGATAAAAAAATCAAATATATATAGATAAATGCAATTGGTGGAGGTACAATCCGTGTGATTGTACCTTGACCAATGAAGTGTTGAAGTTGTTGTCCTGTGACTAGGCCGGTCGTTGAATAGGAGGAAGGACCGGTCTTGGCTTCACGCTGAGCGCCTCGGGTGTTACCTGCAAAGACACTCCGACGATCAAGTAAGGGGGTCGAGGCGAGATAACACAAGGTAAGAGAACGTACCTGATGCCATGTGCGAATGGCGTATATATACTGTAGAGTCCGACCGTTTTGCGAAAATATCGGCCGGTTGCGAGAAGTGCGCTCCAAGCAGCGTGCTTGCTTGCTAAGTTGCGCTTATGTGGGCGCCGGCCCATATTTGTTTGGACCTCATCGGTTTTTTGATACACCCGAGCGAGTTGCCCCCAAGCCTGGGTCGCTTAAGAGCGGGCGAAGGCTAGACCCGCTGCCCCCAAGGGTGATGCTGAGACTTTAGATGATGGGACGGTTTCGACCGCCCTACAATCCGCCGGCCGTGCTGACACGACGGTTGGCCTTCACTGACATTTATGACTCGACGTTTGGTGATTCCGAGGTTGTTCAATGACAGCTATTGGTGAGAAGGTGAAACGTTGCGACGCTTCGTCTCCCGGTCCCTTCATCGCCTTGGGCCTGCACTATAAATACTCCTTCAGAAGGAACTATTCCTCACGCTTTCACGAGTTGCTCTGCCGCCGACCGACTTGTCTGCCGCCGACCTGCATCTGCAAAGACTTTTGCTCGCTCCTTTTGCTTTCGCGACCGATCTCCGACATCCGTTTAAGGTACGGATCGATCACTACTCTTTAACTTTCTGCATTTTTTTTTTCTTCGAGTGCACTGTTTGGATCTAATTATTTCATCGTTTAATTCTAAGTTTTACAAACTTTTTCGGCCGACTTCGGGCCTTCGCTTAATGGCCTTTCGTAGGTTTTCATTTCGGGTCGATCGGTACCCGTTTCTCTTTTTTATCCAAAAATACTCGTTATAGACCGCTCGGCGGTGTTCGTTAATGCCGCAGTTAGTGCAGCTTTTGGCATCTGGTCGACTAGGCGACCTTATTTTGGGCCAGCTCGGTGGCACTCGATTGGGCCGTTTCGACGACACTCTATTGGGCCATTTCGATGGCACTCTATTGGGCCATTTCGATGGCACTCGATTTAGGTCGTTTCAACGGCCTATTTTTGTGGGTTATTACTTAACCCTTGGGCCATTTCGATGGCGCTCGAGGTAGATCGTTTCGACGAACCATTTACGTTTGATAATTACTTCGATAATTCTTTGGCCATGGTCGGCCAGTAATAACCGGCCCTGAGAGCTTTCTTTGCTAGGGATCGTGCTCCTTGATGACTTCCACAAACACCCTCAAGGATATCCCTTAATACATGGTCGGCTTTGACCGGCGTAAGGCACCTCAATAGTGGAGATGAGAACCCTCTTCTATACAATTTTCCCTCTATGACAGAATACTTGGTCGCTCTTAACCTGACCAATTTTGCTTGCTTTTGGTCGCTCGGCTCTTCTCCTTCGACGATGTATCGTAGGATGGGAGCGATCCAATCTTTATCATGATCAACACATAGGACCGCCAGAGGCTGGCTCGGCTTGGTCGACACACTCGGCCGATTCAAAGTTTCTTGGATCAAACTTCTGTGATTTCCAGGGCTCTTAGTACTTGCAAGCTTTGAGAGAATGTCCGCTCGAACATTTTCAGTCCGAGGCACATGCTTCACTTCTGCTCGGTCAAACTGTTTCAGAAGCTCCCTTACTCTGGCCAGATAGCTCTTGAGCACATCATCTTTGGCATCATACAACTCCTTGATTTGGGAAACCACTAACAGGGAATCCGAATGCAATTCCACATGATCGACGTTGAAGTCTCTTGCGAGCTGCAGGCCGGCTATGCACGCCTCATACTCTGCCTGGTTATTTGAAGTATGGAACGCAAAAGTCAATGACACCTCTACGGCAAGACCTTCCGAATTTTCTAAGATTAGGCCTGCTCCACTTCCTTTGCTGTTGGACGACCCATCTACGTGTAAGGTCCAGGTCGTTGCAGTTTGTTCTTCTGGGATCGGAGTCATTTCAGCTATAAAGTCAGCCAACACCTGTGCCTTAGCGGCCGACCTGGATTCAAACTTAATCCCAAATTCGCTGAGTTCTACTGCCCATTTAATCATTCTTCCCGCCAGGTCTGGCCGGTGGAGGACTTGCCTGATAGGCTGATCGGTCCTGACCACGACCTGGTGGGCCACAAAGTAGGGTCTCAACCTTCGGGCGGCCACTAGGTGAGCAAGGGCAAATTTCTCTATCTTCTGATATCTCAGCTCGGGCCCTTGCAATACCTTGCTAATGAAGTAGACCGGATTCTGCTTTAGGTCGTTTTCCCTGACTAACACAACACTCAGAACTTCTTCTGTTATCGCTAAATCTGATATCTGACGTTTCGCGACAGCGGCTTGGTCATAATTGGTGGATTAGTCAAGGCTTCTTTTAACTCGTCCAACGCTCGCTGGCATTGGTCGGTCCACTCAAAATCTGTGTCTTTCTTTAGGAGTCTGAATAACGGAAGCGACTTACAGGCCGCTTTTGGGATGAACCTGGATAAGGCAGCTACCATGCCATTCAGCTGTTGTATTTCTTTTTTAGTGGTGGGGCGGCCTCATATCGGCGGCCACCGCCCCTACACTTCTCGAGGATTTGCTTCTATTCCTCTTTCAGTCAGGTGAAAGCCCAAAAACTTGCCGGCCCTCACCCCAAAGGTACACTTTTCTGGATTCAGTCTAAGTGAATTCTTCCTGGCTTCTTCAAAGATTTCCCTCAAATCGTCCACATGATTTGGATCGGTGACGCTTTTTATGATCATATCGTCTAGGTATACCTCAGATATTCGGCCGATCTGCCTCTTGAAGATCTTGTTCATCATGCGCTGGTAGGTCGCTCCAGCGTTCTTTAGGCCGAACGACATCACCTTGTATTGAAAGTTGCCACGATCTGTCATGAAGGCTGTCTTGTGTCGATCAGGGGGGTACATCGTGATCTGATTGTAGCCCGAGTAAGCGTCCAGAAAAGACAATAACTTGTAGCCCGAGGCACCGTCGACCAACTTGTCGATGTTGGGCACAGGAAAGGCATCCTTCGGGCATGCCTTGTTCAGGTCGGTGTAGTCTACACACATTCTCCACTTGCCATTCTTCTTCTTTACCAACACGACATTGGATAGCCAGGTCGTGTACTTTATTTCTTCGATGAAGTTAGCCTTTACGAGGTCCTCAACGCCTTTGCGCGCTTGAGATTTTTCCTCACTCTGAGTCCGTCTTCTTTGGGCGACCGGCTAACTCCTTCATCGACCAGAAAGCGGTGGCAAGCAATCTCAATTGGAAATAGGGCATGTCGACGCCGCCATGCGAACAGATCGGCGTAGTCCTCCTCGGGCGATTTACGTGTCTTGCTTCACACCGCGGGTAGGTCGCTACCGAAGCTTCACCGTTTTAGTCGGTCGTCGTCAACCGCACATCTTCCAATTCCCCATGAGGTTCTCGGGTCGTTTTGACCTCTTTTTAGCTCTCGGGCTAAATCATCGTCGTTATCCTCGGGTCATTTATGCGGATCATAACGAGCATCCAAATCGGTGAGGTTGACACAGTGAGCTTCACCGGTGTTACGAGTATTTGGACCACGATCTACCTCATCACAAATTTCGATATAAAAATGGCTTCGCCTTCTTGCGCCTCTAAGTCGGCCGCCGTGGGTAACTACGGTCGTCTTTATTTGTAAAACTTCATCTTCAAATGAGCGGGTTGATGCCACGGCCTCCGGCTTGCCCAAGGTCGGCCTACCAATTATACATCGGTAGCGAGGATTTGATGGGGAGTACAAGAACGCGTCGTTCGGCCCCGCATCAAAGCAAAGTGCGTTCTCCAGTATCATCACTGAACGTAACCAAGAGCTCGATCGTCCCCAATGGATAGGTGGTCGCTCCATTGAAGCCTGTTAGAGGGGTAGGCTCGGCCTGGGGAATTATCTCGCTCCGATCCAATTTTAACTTATCAATCAATTCTTCGAACATGATATCGGTCGAGCTGCCTTGGTCGACTGAATTCTTTGGACCTCGGTGTTGGCCATTCGCTCGATCACCAATGGAACATAATCGTTTGGCACGCCATCGGCAGTCTTCATCCCCAAAAGAAATGGGATGCGGTCGAGACCGGTCGTTCCGCCGAAGTTGATGCAACCATTAGGAGTTCGTCCCATTTTCTTTTCATAGCTTTGTTGGACTCCCTACGGTCCAACGGGATTCCACCGAGAATCACCATGGCAACATTGCGGCCTTTTGATTGTCGTGTATCCCGGTCATCAGACCGATCTTTGTCCTGGGCGCTCGATATGACTAGGGCGCCCTTTCCTCTATCTTGATCCGGCTCTTTTGACTTCTCTCGAGGTCGTTCGCTTTCATCGGACCTCACATACTTGCCTAACTTGCCTTTCTGAATAAGCTCCTCAATGTCGTCTTTGAGGGCCATGCAGTCGTTGGTGTCGTGCCCCTTGCTCTTGTGGTAGCGGCATTATCTCTTGGTCGGCCGTGCCCCCTTCTTGAGCACGAGTGGATCGGGCCACTTTACACCCACAAACTCATTATTCTGGCACTCACTGTAGATTTGCGCAATGGAAGTGTTCAGACGAGTGCGATGATCAAACTTCTTGTCTCTAAAATCCGGCCGGTTATCTCGGCGACCTTCATGCCCTTGGGCGGCTTATTCTCGCTCTCTTTTGGGACGCGCGACGCGCCTTCTTCGCGCCAAGGTTTCTTCATACGCCATATGATCATTGGCCCTTCTTAGGAAGAAACTGAGATCTTGATAGTGATTCAAGGTGAATTCTTCTACGAATCTGTGGTCCGGCCGAATACCACGCTTGAGGTATTTCAGCTTGTCCTTGTCAGACAAGTCACGAACAGTCTCGGCCTCCGTGTTGAACCGGCCGATATACTGTCTCAGCGTCTCATTATCACCTTGAACAATCGTGTCCAAGTGTTCTTCATATCGATCATCGCAGCGGTTGGCGTCGATAGTGGCTCAAGAAGATTCGATCAAGTCTTCCCACGAGGAGATGGTGTTGGGCCGAAGTGATTCCCACCATTCTAATGCTCGGCCGTCCAACGACTGTGGGAACAACCGACACTTCATGGTTGAGCCCAATTCTCTATAGCTGCAATAATTGTTAAAATACCGGAGGTGCTTATCTGGATCGCCACGACCATCAAACTTGTTTAGATTGGGCGGCTTTCGCAGGTCTCTTGGTATCCTGTAGCGCATGATTTCTCTAGTAAATGGGCCGTGACCGTTCTGAATGTCGTTCGACCCAAAGGGCTGCATAGCGAGGCATGCCTCATTGCCTGACATACCATAGAATCCTCCAGATGGGCCAAGTGGCGGAAGCTGAGGAGGCCTTCTGGGTCGCTCGCTTTGACCTCTTCTTGGCCGTTGCGAGACGTCCCTGATTCTTCCATCCCGATAGTCTTCCAATTCTTCACGGGAATCCCAGGATCTGCTTCTCGACCGACGTGAACCGGGCGACTCATTAGAGGATTATCTTGTAGGCGAGCGACCGGTGTCAGGACGGTAGCTGGAATCCTCGTATTCTTCATAAGAGAGTGAACGGCGATTGCGCGCATTTCTGCTTGGGGGCGACCTACGTGCCTTGTTTCTTCGTCGTGCGGAGCCCGGTGGGTGGTGCTCTCCCGCGAGAGGCTCTTCGAGGAGGTGGCGGTGCCTACACTCCGGTCGGTGAGAGCGAGAGGTTCTCCGTCTTCGCACGCGGCGTCCGGAATCGACCTCTTTCATAGCGAGAGATCGGCTCATCTCTGTCCGCGATGACTTGGTTCTTGCTGCGGGGATCTCGCGAACGGCACGAGTGGCGTGTTCGGCAATGGTTCACGAATGCCGCCGATCGGTTCGGTGAGATCGTGAGAACGGCCGGTGAATCTGGCTGCAGACCGGCCCGCGACCGTTATGCATGAAGGCTCTTGTCGCGGATTCCTCGAGGTTCGTGGATTGTAACAGCTCGCGCCCGGGTCTGGCTGTTGAGGATGTTTCCGGAGGGTGAAGTCAAGACGAGGCCCGTGTGCGGGGCGGTCGCGTGGAGCCATGAATGGAGTAGGATAGCGCTCGGGCCTCCCATCGTGGTCGCCAATTGATCGTACCTTGACCAATGAAGTGTTGAAGTTGCTGTCCTGTGACTAGGCCGGTCGTTGAATAGGAGGAAGGACCGGTCTTGGCTTCATGTTGAGCGCCTCGGGTGTTACCTGCAAAGACACTCCGACGATCAAGTAAGCGGGTCGCCGAGGCGAGATAACACAAGGTAAGAGAACGCACACGATGCCATGTGCGAATGGCGTATATATATCTTGTGAAGTCCGACCGTTTTGCGAAAATGTCACGGTTGCGAAGCACTGCAAGCAAGCGTGCTTGGGCTTGGGTTAAGCGCTTATGTGGGCGGCGGCCCATATCTCGCTTTGGACTCACCGGTTTCTTTGATACACCGGAACACCGTGCAAAAGAAAAAGTACAAAATCCATAGAGTACAATCCAAGGCAATTAAAAACACAACTAATGTGGCTGCCTCTCCCTCGGCAGGGAGACATCCCTCGCATGGGAGACACAGCTAAAGCTCCTAAGCCCCCTCTTGAATGGCTTTGCAATTGCCTTCAACCTCTCCACAATCTTCCAGCCACGAGTCCCACATGGAATCCCTGTACTTTCCAGCACGTGCTCCATCTTCTCATACAGGGCAAGGGTCTCAAGCAAGGCCTATAAGGCAGTAAAAAAATACTTTAATCACAAAATAAAGTTAAATAAAAAATGCAAACAAAAACATTGAAACAATCATCATACCTCTCTAAACTCTACAGCAAGCAAAGGGTAGCTGTCTGGTGTTAGGTATGGGTGGGATACACACCTAAACCAGGAAAAGTACTTTGGGACTGTGCCTGGCATCCCAGGAACTACTGGCTCACCTTCAGGAATAAAGTGCATATTGAAATCCAGTTATGTAGCTTCAGCTTGATCCTTAGTGACTACCGCCCGTCCAATGGGCTTATGGTCATCTGGGATGCCTTGTATCCACCCAAACTGTCTAACCACCACCCGATCGGGGTTATATGCCACCATAGCTGCACCATGACGGAGATTCCCTTTAAAATAGGTAATCCCAGCCACAGCTCTGTGATATGGGTTCACATATGGCATCCATGTCACCTCCTCCACTCTGAGATGATCCAGAGCTGCCCTGAAACCCACCAATGTCCCATCAGCCCTCTTGCACTCCCACCTCTTAGCCCATGGCTCCACTTTAGTGTACTCATCCCTCAACCATTTGGTACCAAATATCTGCCTCTGGAAATGTTCAAAAATCCAGGCCTGTGATAAAAAAGCGAGTTGGGGATCGAACAACATATAATAAACATAAACTTATACTGGCTGAAATTAAAATTGAAATAAAGTCAAGTACCTGCAGGAGAGTGGAAAATCCAAAGAATCGACTTGTCTTAGGGAGGAGACTTAGTCAATTCTTTGGTATAGATTAGCCAGTGCCATAGCTCCCCAACAGTAGTTACTAGCCCGCTGTATATCTCTGACCATGTAGAGCAATGCGACCTTCACCTTGTTGCCAGACTTGTCACAAAATAATGTCTTGCCCAGCAAGATGAACAAGTAGCAACGGGCTGCATCCAGCCACCTCTCCACCGCAATGGCATCATTGTAGACTTTCTTCAACCAAGTCACTTTCACACTACATCCTCTATCAGGTACATTAGCAAATGCCTCATCATATGAACACCCCAGGCACTGAACCAAACATTCTTGTGCCTCGATCTTGCTAGGCTCTACCATGTCATAAAATTCCTCGGTGACGGGGATATGGAGGAGCTGTGAGACATCATCCAGGGTGATGGTCATCTCACCAACTGGAAGGTGGAAAGTGTTTGTCTCACCGTGCCATCGCTCCACGAAAGTAGTACCGAGGAAGTGGTTGACTGTAGCAAACCCCACATCATGAAGGGGCAATAGGTTTTTCTGAGCAATGTAGGGTGCAATGTTTGGATGCATATCAAAATCTTTCATAGAATGATTATGAAGTTTCTGCTTACCCCCCTCCTTAGGACGCTCCTACATTTTTCATTATAAAACAAACATAAATCCAATAAACATAAATCCTATTATTAGAAACATAAATTGTTCAGTAATTGTAAACTTACGAGGCCGTCCCATATGTTCCTAGCAATGTGGGAACCATAAGCATAAAGGACAGTACGATCATCTGGTCCTCCTGGATAAGGGAAAGTGGATGATCTGTCAGGAGCAGGATCATCAGCTGGCTCAGCCTCCTCAGCATCAGCATGAACATCAACACTAGCTTCGTCCTGCCTCCCGCCCTCGGGCTTCCTCTCTCCATCAGTGCCACGTCCACGCCCTCGTATCATTGTGTTAGCCATATTGTAAAGAATCAATTAAAATGTCAAAAATCAGTAAAAATCAGTCAAAATCAACATACAACAACAATCAGAGGGGTTCGACCGAGCCAGATTCGAATCCAAACGGAGAACGCTTGATCGAACACCCCCTAAGAGGTTTGATCCATGCTCGATCGAACAACACTTAAAAAGTTGAATCAGTAGGGGGTTCAGCGCACGCTTGGTCGCCCCAGATCGACCATTGCAAGGCCGAACCACCCAAAAATAGCGAAAAAAAAAAACAAAACGCGAAGATGAAGATGAAGAAGCGTACCTAGAAGTGGATGGACGGTAATGGTGTTGATTCTTGATGGAAAACGAACGAAAATGAAGGATTGAAGTTGAAGGGGTGTTGGGTTTGGTTGTAGGGGAGATTTTAGGGAGAATGTGAATGTGTGGGGGTGTGTGAGGGTGAGAGGGATTAGATAGGGGGGAATCTGATTTTAAATTAGGGGTATTTTAGAAATATTAAGTGATTTGGAGTGTTCAGTGAGTAGCTAGGGGGTTGTACGAAGCATGAGCCAAAATCTATTACTTTAGATTAGACCGAAAGAGGCAACAAGATAAAATAAAGGGTTGTTTTTTCCATACCCGGCCCCACCATTACCCCATATACCCCCACATAATATGTAATCCCCAAAATACCCCTTTGAAATGTATTTTTTTTTTAAAAAAAAAGGCCAATCGTATATATGTCCGCTTATATTTAACACACCGTATATATGTCCTAAAGACGTATATACGATTGGCTGCGTATGATGCAATCGTATATACGTCTTTAGGACATATATACGATATGTTAAATATATGCATCGTATATATGTCCAAAATACATATATACGATGAGTTGTTATATATATATATATATATATATATATATATATATATATATATATATATATATATATATATATATATATATATTTATATTTTAAAGTTAGTTAGGATTTCACTTTCAAAATTGATCAATGGTGTAGTTTGCACCGACAAAATCAACGGTTGATAATCATTTACCTCAACTATAAATACCCACTCCCACCCTCACTTAAAAGGCTACTAAAAATTCGTTAAAGAGTCAAAACTAATCAAAATAAGTCTATGGCTGTGATTACATTATGATCGGAGTAGGTTGCCCGAAAACCGATTTTTTAGGCTAAATTATTCGTTCGACGTCTAACATCGTCACGTGTTAACGAACTACACAATATATTAATTTTAATTTAACTAAAAAAATAAAAATACCATAGGGATCGTATATATGTTCAAATGAACATATATATGACTTTAAATTATTGCTATCGTATATACACCACCCAGACGTATATATATATATATGTTAAAAAAACATATATACGATTGATGCAAAATTTAAAAAAAAATACGTTTTATCAAGAGTATTTTGGAGTTTCATTTTATTGTGGGTATAAAAAAAACACCCTAAAATAAAACGGAACGGAGAATGAATGATTAGCTAAAAAGCAAGAATGGGCGGGAATAGGAGCAGGTCAAGTTCAAATCAACAAATAAAATAAAGTAAAACAAAGAGTTTCGTGAAAAGCTGAAAAGTGTTTGTGGTCACACTCACCTCCACTAGCATAAGCACACCCTTCAATTCCAAAACTCTGACACATCCATCTTCAATCACACATGGCCTTCTTTCTTTATACTTCCAAGATATTAATTAATTAATAAAATATGCAGCAACCAAAAACAAGGAAAAAAAGCCCTCCTATCCATTCCGTCTTGTTGTTGCTATCTAGACGCTCACTGTTACGCCCATTTATTATTATTATTATTTGTTGTTTTCGAAAGATGAATAGTACAATTAAAAATTAAAAAATATGGTTTAGCGAAAGTAAAAAAACTTAAGAAGAAAAATGAAATTTAATCTTGTATTTACCGTGGTTTGCTTTCGTTGAAGCCACTCACTCAGTCATTCGGTGAGTCTTAAATCTCTACTCTAGTCTCTACTCTCTCTGACCCACCCATTCCTTTGCTTCCATTTATTTCCTCTCTCTACTTGGTTCTTCATCTTCATCGGTCGTCAAAGGTATTTCTTCTACTTCTTCTTCACTTCATTTCTCTCTTTAACTTTTCAATTCAATCAATACAAAACCTTTATTATAATACTACATTGCATTTTTGGGAATGTTGGAGGCATTTAACTTCAATCTTCTGCAACTGTTTCATTACCTTCATTAGGTTTGGTCAATAAATGTAGCTATAGCTATTGGATTTTTAATTTTCTATTCTGTAAAGCAAAAACTGGGTCTCATATCAATGATTTTCAGGATTTATGTTTCAATCCTTTCTTTCATTCTTATTATTACTATTACTATTACTATAACCTTTGTGTTTCTCACCTAAGAAGATGTTAAGCAAAGTTATCTTCTTTTCTTTTTCAACTTCATTTTTCAAATTTTGAATCACTGAGATTGTTGAAGAGGATGTGTATCTTGTTTGTGGGTTTCTGCTTTGTGAAGGCTAGGGCATTACATTACATTATAGTATTGTACATTTTTGAAGAGGACTTTGTATTTGGGGTTTTTGTTTTTTTACTAAGCTTCTGAACATTTTGGATACTAATGTATGCAGATGAATGCCCTGCACAAATGTAAGTGTTAATGGTAATGTTGGATTGTTAAAAGACACTATGATGGATAAGAAGAGATGGTTATGGAAGCGCAAGTCTTCAGAGAAGAGCCCTGGTGAAACCGAAAGTTCAGGATCTGTATCCTCTTATTCTGAGAGGTATTCAGATGAACAGGTATGATTATTTTGAATGATTAAATAAAACTGTCTTCAACAATATTTGAATTACAATTTGTTTCTTTACTTGTATTGCAAATGTGAACTATTCACGTATTTGATATTGTTTTCGCTTTTCTTTACCTCCATTCTTGTTTTCTGTAATTTGATATCCTAAATTCTATGAATATACACATGAAATTGTGCTCATAAGTCATTATCATACAAGCATTTCATACATAAGCATTTTTTTTTTTGAATAGTTACCGATTCCTCTCAATAACCCAGCTACCAAATTCTCTATCTCGTGTACAATGTACCGGATTCACATTAAAGAAATTTTTAGCCATCTCCAGTGGGGTTCTTACTGCAGGCTTCAGCAACATGTTCTTCATTTATTTAGTATTGTAAAGGATGACTTGACGTGCCAACCGCTCTTAAATAAGGACCTCTTCTTAACATTAAAAAATTAATTCTAGATGAGATTTCCAAGATGTGGGGTTAATTGTAGGGCCTTCTTGAAGTTCTTAATGGTTCTACTATTGGAGTTAACTAATGAGGGTTCTTAGATCTTATTGTAGGTCACACTAAAAGCAACTTAAGAACCAAAAGTAGGTTCTACCATTGGAGATGCTCTTATGAAAATAATGTAAGAGTTTAAAGACTATTGACAGAAAATTTTAAAAAGTTTTAAACATGCATCCAATCATTAAACTCACAATACAACTTTTTGGTCACTATGCTTTTGATTCTTGAATCTTCTGTGTCCAGCAAAATTTCTGTAACATGAGTGTCAGAGAAGAGAAGCCTGAAAGAGCTGTCTTGAATTGATAACTTCTATTAATAAAGCCAGGTTCCACAACTGGTTATCCTCCCTGGCCTTGTTTGGGCCCAATGTTTGGGGAGATGTTATTAATTTAACGGTAGTCAAATGATAAGTATTTGTCATACTCTTGCTCTGTATCCCATTTGAAGGAGACAATGAATTTTCTATTTCTGTTTTGGCATAAATTGCCAGAATAAGTGGCCTGCAGGCATGGTTTCATGTTTGTGGTACAAATTCATAAGCATTTGAAATTAAACTCTAATTTTGTACCCTCTGTATTATTTATTAGCTTCGCTGAAAATGGATCAATTGTGAGTTGTGACTGTTGAGTGCATTCGGAAATGTGTTTTTACAACTTCATTGTGATCCCGGTATTTTCAGCATGTATTGGCAAAGCTGCCATATTTCAAAAACAAGAAAAAAAGTTCCTTCAATTTTTTATCTTACATTTCTGATTTGTATTTGTGTGTCTTTCATACTCAAAAGCAGGAAGTGTTGAAGGAATCTTCTAATGGAAGCAATCATTCACCTGATGTCACTTCAAAAGCTGTGGCCTGTGCTGAAGATGTTGGTGATAGTTCAGCTGTCAATGCAGAATTGCCTGAAGAACTTGAATCAAAACCTCTAACTACTACAAGCAACATAGATAATGGCTCCTTAGAGAAAGATGAAAGTGGGGTAAATGAAAATATAAATAATGTAAAGGAAGGTGATCTAATTGATGGGCCGAGGAATATTTCTGAAAAGCTATCTGCTGAACTTGTTAATGCCAGTGCCAAAGAAGATTTGGTTAAGCAGCATGCCAAAGTCGCTGAAGAAGCCATCGCAGGTAGCACTAATGGTGTTAATAATAAATACATTGCTCTATTGCTTTGTTATTTTTTAGAAAAATTTGGTAACTATACTATATTGCCTGATTACCGTTCAATCCTTTCTTGGATATGCATCGATGTGATATGTTTCCACAAAACAATTCAGCAGATGATGGTTGAACACGAAACCTACTTACTAAGTTCCTCCTCACCGGGTTTATAAAAAGTAAAGTCAAATTGCTTCTGAATTATGTCAGTAGTATTTAGATTAAGAGGCTCATGTGATCTATCAGTATACTTGCATGCTGACATTGGCAAAATAGTTATCTCTTTGTGTAATTACTGGGTACATTTTTTGCTTTTTTCCTCTTTCTCCTTTTTTAATAGACTTCAAATTTAGCCATTTTCATTTCTCAGGCTGGGAAAAGGCTGAAAATGAAGTAGCAGTTTTAAAGAAGCAACTTGACACAGTCTCTTCAAGGAATTCAGCTCTTGAAGATCGAGTGGCCCATCTAGATGGAGCTCTTAAGGAGTGTGTTAGGCAGCTAAGACAGACAAGAGAAGAGCAGGAAGAGAATATTAATGATGCCGTATCAAAAACGACTCAGGAAAGGGAATCAGCCAAAATTAAACTTGAGAGCAAGCTCATTGAGCTCCAGAACAAATTAGATGCTTCAAATGCCAGATCTTATGATCCTGACTTGTGTCAAAAGATTGAATGCCTAGAGAAAGAGAATATGGCTCTCAGGCATGAGATCCTAGTTCAATCAGAGGAGCTGAAAATCAAAACAATTGAGAGGGATTTAAGCACTCAAGCAGCTGAGACAGCTAGCAAGCAACATTTAGAAAGCATCAAGAAAGTAGCCAAGATTGAGGCTGAGTGCCGCGTACTAAAGAGCCTGGCTTCTAGAGCATCCTTAGTCAATGATCATAAATCCATTGCTTCATCCTCATTCTGTGTTGAATCTCTCACAGATAGTCAGTCAGACAGTGGGGAGCGTCTTACTGCAGTGGAGAGTGATATCCACAAGATGAGTGGTTCAGAACTAAACAGGTGTGAGCCAAGCTGTTCTGACTCATGGGCATCTGCACTAATTGCTGAGCTTGATCAGTTCAAGAATGAAAAATGCAGACAAGCTCCATCCAGTTCTGTTAAAATAGATCTGATGGATGATTTTCTTGAAATGGAACGACTTGTTGCATTCCCCGAGACTAAGACCGAAACCTTTGTCCAGGAGTCTGTTATTGCCAATCAATGTGTTGGCAGAGAAAGCTCTCTGAGAACTGAGTTTGAGATCATGAATCAGCAAATGGGTGAACTAAAAGGAAAGTTAGAGATGCTGGAAGCAGATAAAGCTGAACTAGAGATAGCTTTGTTGAGAAGTGAAGAGTGTATTGAGGAGTCACGACTTATGTTGATCGAGGCAGAAGAAAAACTGAAAGAGTATCAAAGAGAGCTAGAAAATGCCTACAAATCAAAGCAAGAGATAGAAAATCACATAGTTTTCATGGAGGAAGAGGCTCAATTACTGTCTGGAAAGGTTGACTCGTTAGAAGCAGAGATTGATAAGGAAAGGGCTGTGTCACATGAAATTGCAATGAAGTGTAAGGACCTGGAGGAAGAGGTAAAAAGCAAATCTGCAATGCTCAACTTATTAGAAACTGAGGTTGGTAAGGAGAGGACAGTATCAGATGAATTCGCAATGAAGTGCAAGGAATTGGAGGAAGAGGTAGAAAGAAAATCTGCAATGCTCAACTTCTTAGAAGCTGAGGTTGATAAGGAGAGGACAGTGTCACATGAAATTGCAATGAAGTGCAAGGAATTGGAGGAGGAGCTAGAATGCAAATCTGCAAAGGTTGACTTATTAGAAGAGGTTGCTAAAGAGAGGACTGTGTCTGATAAAGTTGCAGTGAAGTGTAAGGAATTGGAGGAAGAGGTGGAAGTTAGATCTGCAAAGGTTGCCTTATTAGAAGCAGAGGTTAATAAGGAGAGGGCCGTGTCTGACAAAATCGCAATGAAATGTAAGGAATTGGAGGAAGAGTTAGAAATTAAATCTGCAAAGTTTGACTTATTAGAAGCAGAAGTTGATAAGGAGAGGATCATGTCTCAAGAAATTGCAATGAAGTATAAGGAATTGGAGGAAGAGATATTCAGGTCAACTGCTAGCTCATATGGAGAAAAGAAGATTAAGCAGGTCTGTCACCTACTCATAATGCTCTATCATTGATCTGATATACAAAATATTAGAAAAGTATTAGTTAATATACATTCTACAAACTCATATTTGATCTTTTCTATGATAGGAGGACCTAGCACTGGCCGCCGGAAAGCTTGCCGAGTGCCAAAAAACAATAGCATCATTAGGTAATCAGTTAAAATCCTTGGCTACTCTTGAGGATTTCCTTATTGACACTGCTAGCATTCCTGCAAGTCCATCACTCATTGGTCATGCTGGTGGAGAGACATGGAAGTTGCATTCAAATCATACATTTTCACCTAAAAGGGATTCCACTGCTTCTAGGTTGGCTGATGCTAGCTCTAGTCCATCACCAAACAAAAATGAGGAAAGCTCACCACCACCTTCGACAGCAGCGATGTCGAATCATGTTAGCTCTGAGAAGAATCGAAATGGCTTTGCAAAGTTTTTCTCTCGAACCAAGAGTGGAATCCGGCTAGAAATTTAGGGTGTGTTTGATTAGCTTTTTAAAAAACTGTTATATCCAATTTTCAAAATTAGAAAGAACAAACATTGTTCTTTATTAACTTTTAAAAGTAGAAAACTGTTTTTAAAAAGTTTAATCAAACATACAGCTAGTTTCATAGAAGTCATTTTTTACTCTAGTTGTAGACAGGTTCATCTTTTGTCATTAAAAAATTACACACAATTTGCAATCACTTGTATCATTTTTTATGTTGTGTTGGGTTTTATATGTCTTCTGACATTTCATCACAAATTTGAATGGAAAGCTGTAAGAGCATCTCCAATGGAGTGTCTCTTAAGTAATTCATTTTGAGTCCCTTAAGTGGGTTCCACACGCCACATCATTTTTAAGAGACATACTCTTATTTTGCTCTATTGATAGTCCCTTATACTAACTACTAAGTCTCTTAAGTGGTTCCCACATGTCTTACTTTAATACTTTAATATTTGTAATTAAATATATTTAAAATTTAAATATTAATCCATTTATTTTATTTAATACTAATAAAAATATTAAATAGTCAAAAATATAAATTCATAGCATTACACAAAACATACAAGAAATATTGTTTAAAAATAAGAGGAAATATATTATATAATTGAAAACGATGAGAATTATATAACTTAAACAAAACATACCAGAAATACGTGAAATTATTTAAAAATTAAACTTCGTTATTCCCATTTCTAAAATGTTCCCAAATATTCTCCACCAAATCAGTTTGAAGTTGGCGATGATTTTGTTTTTCATGAAGATGTGCTCTCCTTTGAAAATATGTTGCAAGATGTGGATGAGGACCTTCAGGTACTTCAGTTGTTAATGTGTCATTATCTAGACGGTCGTAATTATAGTTACCATCATATGTGTGTCGCTCGTCTTCAACGATCATAATTACTATCATATGTGTGTCGCTCGTCTTCAACAATCATTTATATTTGTTAGAATTTTATTGTCGTAATCATATTTATATCTGTTTCAATTTCTAATCCAATAATTTTTTTCTTTTCATTTTGTGTGACCGTTGGTTATTCTTCTTTGAATTTTTTTTTTAATGTTAAGCATGTCATGTGCATCTTTTATTCTTTGAATGAATATAAGCGACATAAAATTTCACATAGGCTCCATGTAGGAATGGTCCAATGCTAAAAAAATAAAGATGTCTAATAAAACTTAAGGAATAATTTAAGGGACATGCTTTGAAGATGCTCTAATGTATCTAATCTGACCCATAAAATCAGCAAGCTATTAAAATTGAAAGATTATTGTCCAAGTAATAGCATCCAATTCGTATCATGTTCATGAAGTGTCCCACCACGTGATCTATCGTGAAGGATAAGAAATGCAACAGTGCAATGCGTCGCTTTTTACTTTTCCTTTTGTCTTGTTTTCTTTTCTATTATTAAAACAATCGTATATATTCCACCAAAAAAAAATTCGTATATAATCAACTTAGTCTCCACAAAAAACAGTAGACCAATTTAGTCAATAAAAAAACGTTAATTTACGGAAAAAAAACGACTGTAGACAAAAAAAAATTACCTAAATAACACACCTTTTAGATTAAATACCAAATTAAGCCATTTTTTTTTCTTTGTAGAACTCGCCCCCCCCCCCCCACCCCTAGTTCTCAACTAAAATTTTGCAATTTTTTTAAAATCCTTTGTAGAACTCGCCCCCCCCCCCACCCCTAGTTCTCCACATGGTTTTTTAATTTTTTGATTTTCTTGTATTTAATTTTATTAAAATCTAAATTAATTTAATTTAATTACAATAATTAATTTAAATAATTAGAATAATTATTTATAAAATAATTGGGGTAAAAAATGAAGATATTAAAAATTGCGGCAAAATCTAGGCCGTTAAACAGTGTCGGTAAGATGTAGACTATTAATTAAAACCTTGAATTTAATAAGTCATAAAAATACAAAGAAAAAAAAAGTGGTTTAGTTTGGTATTTAATCTAAAAGGTGTGTTATTTAAGTAATTTTTTTTTTGTCTACAGTCGTTTTTTTTCCTTAATTTACTCTTTCGGAATATCAAATATGGTCCGATAATTCTTTATAGAGACTAAAATGCATTTAATTTTTTTTTTGACAAATGTTTTGAATTTATTTGAAAAAGACAAATATAACTATACTTGAAATTTTTAAAGATCAACATTTTATTTTATTTCTCAAAATTGGTCTTTGGGATTTTTATAGAGTATACATTTGGAATTTACTTTTTTTATTTAAAAAAAACAGAGTACTTCATGCCACTTAAAATTCATACACAACTTCAAGATTCTACTTAACAAATTTAACATTTACCAACTGAGTTAGGGCTTATACTTACTCTAGTAGAATATGGTTAAACGCTACGTAGCAAAAGTGTCGTTAACTTTTTTTTTTTGACAAAAGAAAACTTATGAAATTTCATTCGAAATCAAAGTACCAATACATGAAGGAATACGATCAAAGACTTGGATGCTAGCAAAATTCATTGTCGCTCTAGCAAGAGTGTGAGCAACAAGGTTGGCTTGGCTCCAAACAAAACTAACACAGTAGTTTTCTAGATTAGACAAAAGATTGCGACAAGTATTTAAAATGGAGCCATATTCAGTGTTAAGACTAAGCGAGCCCCGTAATCCATCTACTACCGCTTTACAGTCAAGGTCAATGGTGGCGCGGGGAGTGCCTAAGTCTCGCAACCAAGTAATAGCTTCCAACAATCCAATCACTTCAGCCTCCTATGGGTGAGGGCATCCGGTAAGCCATAGCGTCTTCGCTTTCATAAAATTACCCCCAGCATCTCTAAGACATATGCCAATAGCGTACCTGTCATCATCATAAATTCCTGCGTCAATATTGCATTTGAGGGAACCTGCCACAGGGCAAGTCCAAGGCGTGGGAGGGTGTGACTGTTGCGCACCACCTGACGTCTGGACTAATTTGGTCTTCTGAGCCTGTTGCCCGCTAAGGAAATAGTCAAGAGAGCATTGCAGTGAAATATGACCTGGCTTTTCTATTCCATCCCAGACCTTTTCATTACGACGTTTCCATAAGCACCAGATTAACATAGCAAAGCGACACCTGGCATCGCTGGAAAGCGTGGCCAAGAGGTGAAAGGTACTAACATTAAAACCCTCTCCATCGCACATGGCACAGGTTGTACACGGGACATGGCGTCGGTGAAGGTTCGCGCGGCAAGGAAGAACACCACGCAGGCAGCGCCAAAGAAGAAGGCGTACCTTATGAGACACCTTAAGATTCCAAACCAAGTTCCAATTTCCAGCAACTCTCATATCTGTAGTGTCAATTAGCTCATTCACAGCAACATAGTACGCCGACTTAACCGAATAGTAACCATCTCGGCTTTTCTTCCAAACCAATGAATCCACACCGTCCCTACATCGAATAGAGACATTAATAATTTTCGCCCTATCCACCGGATTGAATAAGTGATTAAGGAGAGGAATGTTCCACCCACGGCCGTCAACATCAAAGAGAGCGTTAACTGTGGTATCCTCAAAACCCATAGGCGGATGAGAAGTAACCTTAGGAGAACCATCCCCTTTCAACCACAGATACTTCCACACGTTGATACTATTGCCATCACCAATTTTCCATCTAGCTCCAAAATTAACCAACACCTGTGAAGTGTGGATGCTACGCCAAACATAACTCGGATTATGACCCAAGCGGGCCTCCAGAAAATTCTCTGTTGGAAAGTATTTCCTTTGAAGACTCTTGAAACTATAGCATCTGAGTTGGTACATAAACGCCAACCTTGCTTCCCTAGCATTGCTAAATTGAAACCGTGAAAGTGGCGAAAGCCCATACCACCATATTCCTTCCTCATTGTCAACTTGTCCCAACTGAGCTAGTTAATACCACGTCTAGCTCCACGATTGGAACCCCACCAAAAGGAATTGATCATACGTTCCATTTCCTCCCCAAGAGTGGTAGGAATAAGGAAAGTACTCATACAATACGCCAGAATTGCCCGCGCCACCGACTTAATCAAAACTTCACGACCTGCTTTAGACAAGTGCCTACCAGACCAATTATGTATACAGTTCCACAAAAGATCCCAAAGATAGCCAAATAGTTTTTTCTTGTTGTGACCCACCATGGAAGGAAGGCCTAAATATTTACCCGTTCCCAGGCACTCAGTCACGCCAAGGTTAGTTATCACACAGTCCTTCATGGGTTGACTTGTATTCCTACTGAAAAAAACTCTGACTTCTGGAGGTTGACTGATTGCCCAGATGCTTTCTCATAGATTTCCAGCACTTCTTTCAAGGATCTGCTTTATCAGTAGCCCTGCAAAATCAGAAACAGTCATCTGCAAATAAAAGGTGTGTCAGGATAGGAGCTCCCCGACACACTTTGATGCCATGTATATCCCCTCTAGCCTCACGATTTTTAACAAGAGAAATAAGTCCCTCAACACACAATATAAAAAGGTAAGGTGACAGTGGGTCACCCTGCCTAAGTCCTCTCCCTGGAGAGACAGAGCCAACTTTCTCACCATTCATGAGCACTGAGTAATGAACAGTTTCGACACACATACCCATCCATCTAACCCACTTCTCCTTGAATCCCAACCTGAACAACACACTTCTCAAGTATCCCCAATCTACACGATCATAAGCTTTGCTAATATCAATTTTGAGTGCCACCTCTCCCATCTTACCGTTAGTTTTGCATTTCATATAGTGAATTGTTTAGCTACCATAACATTATCAAGAATTAAACAATTTGCTACAAAAGCTGATTGCTCGAGCGAGACACACTTATAAAGAACATTCTTCATTCAGTTAGCAAGAACTTTGGAGACAATTTTGTAAATAACATTACATAAGGCAATGGGGCACAAGTCTCTCATGGTAGTAGGATTATCAACTTTTGGTATCAATACAATATTAGCGTCGTTCAACATAGGGGGGAACTCACCAGTATCCAGCCAAGCAACTGCAGAATGAAATAGTTCAGGGCCACATAAATTCCAAAACCTTTTGAAGAAAGCCGGGTTCAAACCATCGGGACCAGGTGCTTTGTCAGAGTTCATTTGAAAGAGAGCCTTTTTAAACTCTTCAATTGTAAAAGGAGCAAGCAAAAGATCATTATCAACATCATTCAACTTAGGAGCCATACAATCTATCACAGGACCATAGTTACCACGTACCTCACCAAACAAACCAGTGAAATAAGAACACACCACATCACCAAGTCCTTGTTGTGTATCCAATGCTGTCACATCCTCTTTCACTAGCGTGGAAATCAAGTTACGGCGACGACGAGAACTTGCCATAGCATGAAAAAAACTTAGAATTTGTGCCACCATCACGAAGCCAATGGACCTTAGCCCGTTGCTTCCAAAACGTCTCCTCTTGTGATAATAGTGAGCTTAAACGAAGGTTCACCTCTTGATAGCGATGAACGTTGTTCTCGTGGGAAGAGACTCTAAGAGTTTCAAGTTCCTCTCTACATCGTTGTATGTCAAGTCTATAACGTAAACGCAATTTACGACCCCATATATCAATAGAACTCGTACAACTTTCCAAACGCCCCATAAAGTCAAGTCCAGCACCCCTAGTGTAGCGACCGAAAAATCCGGGAAAGGATTCTTCGAAATGGTTCTTTAGGAAGCCGCCACCAAATTTTAGTTTAAGGGCAAATTCGGAAAATCCCTTTAAGTTTTAAGATAAGGCGTTGTTAGGGTTCGGGAGTCGTTATGTGTGGGGAAGGTATTAGCACCCCACGACATCCTATTGTCTAATTAATTTAGGATTTATTTAATAATTACCCTTTTATTTGTAAAAAAAAAAGACTTATTTAGGTTTTTGTTTTTTAGTGCTTGACAAGGGTTGAGTCTTGCTCCTACGTACCTCCAGATGCAATGGAGGAATCAAAGCTACGTAGTTCTTCCTGAAAATGTTGATGGGTTGGTGTTTTTTAGTGCAGGGGTCCTAGGATTCCTTGAACTATACAGTTCACTGATCCCTAAGACGCTGACTAACCCGATTGTACAACCGACTTAGTCCCCTGCTTTTTGAAAATAATTTTAGAGTTTTTGAAAGAAAGTGGTTTGGTGTGAGGTGGGTTGATTTTAGAATAGGTATTCTAGAACTCCTGAACTGTACAGCCCATTAGTTCTAGAACGCTGACTAATCCGGTTGTACAACCGACTTAATCCCCTATTTTTTAGGAAAATTGTTTATTCGTATTTGTTAAGTTTGTAGGGTTACTGAACTGTACAGCTCATTGGCCCTAAAATAATGACTAACCCGGTTGTACAACCGACTTAGCCGTCTTATTTTTAGAGAAATAATTTATTCGTTAGGTTTGTAGGGTTCTTGAATCATGCTGACTCATTGGCCCTAAAATAATGACTAACCCGGTTGTACAACCGACTTAGCCGTTTATTTTATTTTGCGAGAAAAATTATTTATATTATTATTGGAAAAGAATTAAGAAAAATGAAACAGGGGGTGAATATAGTAAATTGGGGTTTTATTAGTCGCAGGGGTCTGTATAAATAATAGGGGGTGTGATTAGGAAAGCCCAGTTCGCATATGGGGGCCCAATATGCGAAACTGGGCTTAAATGAGGGAGGGATGCGCGCGTGAATAAGGGGTGCGAATAGCGTTCTGAATATTTTTAAAAAATACAAACAAAAGGGCCCTATGTAAGGCCCAAACCTAAAACTAAAAAACCTAAAAATCAACTCATCCCTTCCTTCCTTTCCTGCCAGCGGCGCCGTAAGTTTTCACATTATCAACATTTAATATGACATTTTAGTTACATTTCACAACAAAATATGTTTGTCTATAATAATATCACACAATGAATCACATACTTCCAGATATTCATGATATTACCAAAATATATTTATACTTTCACTAGTCCTAGTATGTTAGTACGCAGAAATTGTAAATCATGCTAGTACACACCAGAATAAAGTCTTATATTCATGCTAGTACACACAAAAAAAAAAATTCGATCAGTAACAGCGATTGTAAATCACATACTTCCACAAGAGCACATTAAAATACCTAATTCCAGCCTTCGTTATGCTCCTGTGGCCTGCTCTGTTATTGTTGATCCTCTTTGACTGTCACTGAACCACTGCTACGGTGTCTGCTTGACTGCTACCACTTCTTTCCTTCGATCTTAGGAACCTCAGAACAGTGTTTAGTAGATTAGGGTTTCGATGTGAAACTCTAGCAGTAGTTTTCTGTCTTGGTTTCTGTGTGTTTTAGACTCTAGGCTAGCCGCTTATTTATAGGTAGAAATTAGGTTTTAGCATTAATGGCTGTTTTTGGGCTTTTGCAGATCTGATAATGTGGGCCTGCTGAGTAGTCTTGGAGAGCAAGACGAACCCCTAAAGATTGATTGATTTGCTCCTTTATTTAATTTTCGTTTTTATATTCTTTTTATTTTTAATATTATTATTTTTTGTATTTTTGGACCTTTTGGACTATTAAGTGCTCTTAAATTGTAAATTAAACTAAATAGAATTTTTTTGACATTTTTGGGGCTGTATATACGTTTAAATAAATTAAATAAACAAAATACGGATAAAATAATAAGAAAAAGGAGTCAGACCAAATATAAAGACGAGGACGGGCGGACTCGACAAATACGCTAAAACTAAACCAAAAATGGGCGTGTTAACTACAAACCCCACAATTAACTCGGAATCGCATTAGTCTGAATTTAAACCAAATTTTGAGAAAAATGACTTTAGGTGGACCTGCTCACATACGACTAAACTCAAATCTGAGATAATTAAATTGAAGAACGCATACGAGAAGATCGATCATTCGCGCGCGCATGCCTAATTTAAACAACGATATTTCGATTTAGTTGAGCAGGGTGATTGAAATTGGTTGGGTTAGTGCTTAGAGACGCTATACTAATAATTCTCGTAATCATGCGACTCCAAAACACGACCCTAATAAAAATAAATGACTAAAACAAGAAAAAGAAGACGGACAAAAATTGGGGTATACAATTTGCCCCTCTTTATTAATATTTTACTAGAAAGTGCTGAGCTCTAGAACTTTCGTAGTAGAAATAGGAATAAAGATAAGATAGACGCTAATTTTGTCCGTTTAAGGGGGAAGTGGAAAGTTTGAGAGATAAGAGGGAGTGGTTAATACTTGGCGCATTAACCGAGATTTGAATGAAGGGTCAACAAGGACACGGAAGGAGCACTAAGGCTCTGAAGGACCACTCGAGGTCCAAGGAAGGAGCGATAAGGCTCGGAGGACCACTTAAGGTCCGCAAGGTCGCCTAAGCCTTAATTGAAGGACCATCGTGGTGCGAAGGAGCGCAACTAGCTACGGTACTAATTAAACGATCTGAGGGGGCCTTTATACTCGAGCGGCCATGATGGGTCAAGATCAGGTCTAGAACTGATATGTTGACCATGAAGGACGTACATGCGTGTCTTAGGCCGACACAACTAGTCCGAAGGACCACGCGGGTCCGGAAGGTCCGCCGGGCTCGACTCACCAACTGCGACTGGGCCACTTAGGGCATCGAAGGGCGTAGTGCTCGAAGGACCACTCGGGGTCTGGGATCAGCTCGGTGATCTGTGATGCGATACGGGATCGACGCTTAGATCTTTGATCTTAGAGGAACAAAATATGGGTATCGATACTTGAAGTTGATTCAGAGGCAATACATCATGTAATGGACATACAACGCCAATAATACATGCACATGCAACAGGTGATTTTTGGTGGGGTGATGGATGAAATAGGTGATTCCTTTCTCTTTTTGTTTTTTGCTTTTTGCTTTTTCTGCTTGCTTTTTATTTATTTATCTGATGGATGCATGAAGTATGAATGTTAATATGATGCCAATGAAATGTTTGAATGCAAGTGCTATGGTGTGATGATATGAAATGACTGATTGAGTGCATAAACATTTTTTGTGATGATGAGATGTGAGACTTCGGATGCGAGAGGCGGAGATGAATATTGATAATTCTTTGGAAAGATTAGATTTGATTCAAACTTCGGCAATCTCAAGGTTGTTATTTACAGACACTGATGTGAAAAGAACTTGCTAACTCGCTCATTTTTCTCTTCCATTTTGATGCCCCATGATAAGTGGATTTTCAGTATCACATTATCAACTTGTGTTTCTATCTCTCGAAGCATTGTTAAGAAAACATGTATAGTAATGCAAACATAGATGAGTGAGTCAGTTAACTTGGTTCAAGGTTATGGACGAATGCGACGGATGAAAGGATGAATGACTGGTCTTCGTCAATGTCATGAAAGGTAGGTTTTTCCAAGCCAAGAAATACGAGATTGCCCCAATTTAGATTTGATGACGGTGAGCGAAACTTGCCCCTGTCTAGTGGTGACAAGCTAGGGGTGTAGAAGATGATGAATTGGGAAGGCATTGGCTTTGGAATGAAAGGTGGCAAGTAGGAGATGTTGTCTCAACCCATAGAGTTTGATGTTTCCCTAATTATGGTAAGGACAAGATTGCCCCGAGTAGAGTAGAAACATTTAGGATGGTGAGTTGAGAAATTGCCCCGGTATGCTTTTGTGGTTGTGAATACGGCAAGGGGATGAGATGGGTGTAGGGTGAATTTTCCCATCTGAAGGTGGAGTGAAGAGCGACAGGATCGCCCCACTTGGAATAGTATTTCGAATGGTTGGCTTTAGTGAGATTGGAAAAGGTGACGGAGTTTGGGTTTTTGGAACTTGTCTGGTATGACTATAGGCTGGATGTGGTATGACACTGTACAAATTTCCCCAAGTTCAAATGGAATAGATGGTGAAAGGGATGCCCCACTCTAGGATATCGATGACGATCCTAGTATAAACTTTTGGTTCTCTATAAAATGATTCCCAGACTATGATAGTCTTGAGTTTTCGCTATGATGACAACACCACTTGGTGATCACTAAACCTTGTCTTGATGTCGACAGAACTTGAATGAATCTTTGGGGTGCAAGTCCTTTGATTTTACTCTTTATTTGAGAGTTTTTTTTTTTTTTTTGAGACATAAATATTTTTTTAGCAAACATATCATAAATAAACAAACTTATTTGTCCTAAATTTAAGATTTTGAGAAAACAAAAGCAATCGGTCATTGATCAGAATGGATTTTCGGAGTTGTAATGTGGCTGCTGGTTAATGGTTTATGAGGGACATGATAATTGGGCTCAGAGTAGTGTTTGGGGATTGATGGGACAGATGATTTTTTGAGCGGTATGATTTGGCTAATGGTTAATGGTTTGTGAAAGAAGGGGTTATTAGGCTCAATGAAGTGTTTGATGATTGATGGGACGAATAATTTGGTGATGTAACTTGGCTAATGGGTGATGATTTATGAAGGAAAGGATATTGAGGACAAGGGAAGTGTTTGGGGGTTTATTTCAGACAAGGATCCCTTGTGCTTTGATGGTAATGAAGTATCAGCTCACGATTTGTACTATTTTTTTTTTTTTTTTTTTGGGATTTTTAATCCTCTTTTGTGATTTTTGTTTCTTTTTTGGGTGAGTGAGCTGATAAAACTAATGCACCATTTTTTTTTTTGATGCGGAATCGATCTTTGTCTAGGGTTTGGGATTTTTGGCTTAAGGTGGGTGGCAAAGGATTTTTTTTTGAGGATAGGGGAAGATGGTCAAACTTCATTTCAAAACATGATTGCTAGTTTTCTCAAAAATTAACTTAAGGACAATAATTTATTTACTTTCATATATTTGCTCTTTTCCTTTATTTCTCTCTTTTTTTTTTATGCCCTAATTTTTGCTTAGGCCGCTCTTTCGAGTTTTCAACCTAACGGGCATTTTTATATTTTTTTTGGTAAATGACTTGCACCAAGGGAATACAACGTTGACAAGGTATTTTAGAGATAACATGTTTGCCCCAGCATGGAGGGCCTAAAGTGTTATTTCACTTAGGGGAACCAACCAGAAACGTCAACTATGTACAGATGTGGGGAGTATGTACTTTATGGGCGGTCGGGGTGGGATTAGACTTTGACAGGGGACGATGGCAAGGTAGGGATGCTAACTGACTCAAACAAAAATAAACACACATGTTACCCCAGTCCCTACACAAATGCTTCATTAGTTAAAACATAATAATAAAAAAAAAATTATGGACATTTCGGTCGTTCGGTTAAAAAAATGTGAGCAAGCTAAAAATTTGAAAGACTGAGTGACTTGAAACAACTTGAGATTGCAACGAAGTATGACTAAACTTTTTCCAAAAAGAATGATTTATTTCACAAGAATGTCTCACCTCTCATCACATTTTTCCTAATATTATGCTGATTTTTTTTATAATGCACGATGTAAGGATGCAAATGAATGTGCATGAAATATGAATGAAATGATAATGCATATGCAGGAAGTGTGAATGAAATGATAATGTATGTGCATGAAATGATAATGTATGTGCATGAAATGATAACATATGATTTTATTTATCATGTCGGGGAATTATAAACTTTTCATTGGAGAGTAAAGTACAAAATTTAATTCTGACTTCAGCGTGCACGGCTTCTCTCCAAGATAAAGATTTAAGTTCCCTGACGGTCATAAAAGTGCATGCAACATGAGATTTTTTTTTTATTGTAAGGAAAGGGAAAAATGCATGAGGCACAAATTCTAAAAGCTTGGGGAATATGACAATTTTTTTTTTTTTGATTTTTTGATTTTTTGATTTTTTTTTTTTTTTTGGATAAAAGACGGTATGCATTAATGTTCGTTTGAATGCAAGGGTATAAAGCTCCTTTGTGACCCTAGAAGGGTACCCTATGGAGTGGGTCTAAGGTTTCTTTTATAGTGAGCCTCACAAGGGTATTTTTAAAGAATCCTACACAAGGTTCCTAGAGCCAAGGACCCCAGCCAAGAATACTGACCCCAACAATAGGCAAGCTATTAGAAGGGATAGCATCCTTAAAAGGAATCAAACTCTAGGTGAGATTTTCATGACCACCCAACGAGACGTACGTCCCGCAGGCCATCACTACGCAATCTCGTTCTAACTTAGGGTACACTCAAGTCCGGGTAGAAGACCTTTCCCACATGTGTGTGCAGAAGTGTAATTGTGAAGTGTGTGTAGGAGCAATTTAACAACAACCCAAAAACTGCAAATAGACAAACAAACATATATACACAAATATCGTCTTCTATCCTAGGGTTCATAAATCACATAAAAGTATAAGATGCGAAAAATAAAATAAATAAATAAATAAATAAATAAAGGAAGGGTAAAAATTAAATTAATCCTAAATAATTAGACTAGGTTTTGACTCTCTAAAGAAAATTAAGTCCCCAGTGAAGTCGCCAGCTGTAGCGACCGAAAAATCCGGGAAAGGATTCTTCGAAATGGTTCTTTAGGAAGCCGCCACCAAATTTTAGTTTAAGGGCAAATTCGGAAAATCCCTTTAAGTTTTAAGATAAGGCGTTGTTAGGGTTCGGGAGTCGTTATGTGTGGGGAAGGTATTAGCACCCCACGACATCCTATTGTCTAATTAATTTAGGATTTATTTAATAATTACCCTTTTATTTGTAAAAAAAAAAGACTTATTTAGGTTTTTGTTTTTTAGTGCTTGACAAGGGTTGAGTCTTGCTCCTACGTACCTCCAGATGCAATGGAGGAATCAAAGCTACGTAGTTCTTCCTGAAAATGTTGATGGGTTGGTGTTTTTTAGTGCAGGGGTCCTAGGATTCCTTGAACTATACAGTTCACTGATCCCTAAGACGCTGACTAACCCGATTGTACAACCGACTTAGTCCCCTGCTTTTTGAAAATAATTTTAGAGTTTTTGAAAGAAAGTGGTTTGGTGTGAGGTGGGTTGATTTTAGAATAGGTATTCTAGAACTCTGACTATCTGACCCATTAGTTCTAGAACATTGACTAACAGGTTGTACAACCGACTTAATCCCCTATTTTTAGGAAAATTGTTTATTCGTATTTGTTAAGTTTGTAGGGTTCTTGAATCTGCATGACTCATTGGCCCTAAAATAATGACTAACCTTAGGTTGTACAACCGACTTAGCAAATCTTATTTTTAGAGAAATAATTTATTCGTTAGGTTTGTAGGGTTCTTGAATGCATGACTCATTGGCCCTAAAATAATGACTAACCGGTTGTACAACCGACTTAGCCGTTATTTTATTTTGCGAGAAAAATTATTTATATTATTATTGGAAAAGAATTAAGAAAAATGAAACAGGGGTGAATATAGTAAATTGGGGTTTTATTAGTCGCGCAGTGCAGTATAAATAATAGGGGTGTGATTAGGAAAGCCCGGTTCGCATATGGGGGCCCAATATGCGGCCCGGGCTTAAATGAGGAGGATGCGCGTGAATAAGGGGTGCGAATAGCGTTCTGAATATTTTTAAAAAATACAAACAAAAGGGCCCTATGTAAGGCCCAAACCTAAAACTAAAAAACCTAAAAATCAACTCATCCCTTCCTTCCTTTCTCACAATCTGCCAGCGGCGCTGTAAGTTTTCACATTATCAACATTTAATATGACATTTTAGTTACATTTCACAACAAAATATGTTTGTCTATAATAATATCACACAATGAATCACATACTTCCAGATATTCATGATATTACCAAAATATATTTATACTTTCACTAGTCCTAGTATGTTAGTACGCAGAAATTGTAAATCATGCTAGTACACACCAGAATAAAGTCTTATATTCATGCTAGTACACACAAAAAAAAAATTCGATCAGTAACAGCGATTGTAAATCACATACTTCCACAAGAGCACATTAAAATACCTAATTCCAGCCTTCGTTATGCTCCTGTGGCCTGCTCTGTTATTGTTGATCCTCTTTGGTATCCTTTGAACCATGCACAGTTGTACGATTATGCTGATCGCTACTACCTTTCTTTCCTTCGATCTTAGGAACCTCAGAACAGTGTTTAGTAGATTAGGGTTTCGATGTGAAACTCTAGCAGTAGTTTTCTGTCTTGGTTTCTGTGTGTTTTAGACTCTAGGCTAGCCGCTTATTTATAGGTAGAAATTAGGTTTTAGCATTAATGGCTGTTTTTGGGCTTTTGCAGATCTGATAATGTGGGCCTGCTGAGTAGTCTTGGAGAGCAAGACGAACCCCTAAAGATTGTTGATGCTGCTCCTTTATTTAATTTTCGTTTTTTATATTCTTTTTATTTTTAATATTATTATTTTTTGTATTTTTGGACCTTTTGGACTATTAAGTGCTCTTAAATTGTAAATTAAACTAAATAGAATTTTTTGACATTTTGGGTTTGTATATACGTTTAAATAAATTAAATAAACAAAATACGGATAAAATAATAAGAAAAAGGAGTCGGACCAAATATAAAAAGGCGAGGACGGGCCGGACTCGACAAATACGCTAAAACTAAACCAAAAATGGGCGTGTTAACTACAAACCCCACAATTAACTCGGAATCGCATTAGTCTGAATTTAAACCAAATTTTGAGAAAAATGACTTTAGGTGGACCTGCTCACATACGACTAAACTCAAATATAGATAATTAAATTGAAGAACGCACGAGAAGATCGATCATTCGCGCGCATGCCTAATTTAAACAACAGTATTTCGATTTAGTTGAACGGGGTGATTGAAATTGGTTCGGGTTAGTAACCGAGACGCTATACTAATAATTCTCGTAATCATGCGACTCCAAAACACGACCCTAATAAAAATAAATGACTAAAACAAGAAAAAGAAGACGGACAAAATTGGGGTATAACAGCTAGTCCAACTCTCACCGACAATGCTAGGAAGATCCTCTTCCTCAAGCCAAGCATTCTCAAACCGGAAATATCTAGGTGCTCTTCTTCGTCTTCGCTCCCATAGTTGGAGCCATAAAGGCGTATGATCAGATCTATCTGCCACCCCATTGATAAGACAATGATTAGTTAACAAATCTAGCCAATCCTGAGTAGCCAACATCCGATCAAGACGTTCCCCTTTGAAGTTATCTGTGCCCCACCCCTTACTCCAAGTAAAAGGATGCCATTGCACGTCAATATCAATAAGAGCGCAATCTTGAATAGCCTCCCTAAAACCCCGTAATAACCAAGGAGCCCTGTCAGCGCTCCCACTCTTCTCCTCATTTGATAATAAGTCGTTATAGTCACCCATGATACACCACGACAACGTGTTGTCGCGAGCCAAGGTGTGAAGTAAGTCCCAGGAAGCACGCCTCTGCCCTGACTCCGGATAGCCATAGAAACCCGTAAGTCTCCATAAAGAATTATTACCACAAGACACCTCCACATCAATATAATTAGACGAGTACCGAGTGATCGAACAATCAAAAGGGTGTCGCCAAAGAAGCGCAAGACCTCCACTCCTACCCACACAATCCACCGCAAAAGCCGAATCAAATCCTAAACTAACTCGTATTTCTTCAATCTTAGCAGCATGTACCAAAGTTTCTGAAAGAAAGATGACATCCGTTTTGTACGCCCGGACGAGGTCACGTAACGAAAGAACTGTTCGTGGGTGATCCAAACCCAAACAGTTCCAGCTAATAAGACTCAATGATGGTTTTCAGTCGCCTCTTCCACGCCTTCAACCTCCACCTCCACTGTTTGTTCATTACCATCGCCGCCTGACATCGCTAAAACCACCACCACCGCCTTACATCGAAGAAGAAACGAAGAAGGGTATCGAAACTACCAAACTCAGTGTAAAGAAATCGAAGAAAGCTGTAGCCGTCTCACTAGGAGAGAAACTTCTCACAAGGGTTCTAAGAAGGAAACCCTAGGAGAGAAATTGAAGGAGAAGGAGAAGAAGAAGGAGAAGGGTGAAACCCTAGGAGAAGGAGAAGAAAAAGGAGAAGGAGAAGTAGTCCACTCTACATCTAATACCTAAACATAGTGCCATTAACTTCTCACAAGCCATAAAAGGCGGCCGTTGAAGTCTAGCTTCAACATTTCAATTGCATGACCTGGGTTTGGAGACAATAAGCAAACTAGCGCTTTTATGGAACAAATTGAACACTTTGGTTCATTAGATAATACTACCTCTGTCCCATTTTATATGTAAGCAAAATCAATTTGTCCCAAATTAATTGTTGTTTTACATTTTCAAGGAAATATTTGATATTCTTTTCCACTTTTACCCTTCTTAATCATGACAAACTTTTATATTTAATAAATGATTCACATTTATCAATGTAGAGAGATAAAGGGTTAAATGGTAAATTAGACAACACTTTTTATAAAATCTAGACTACTAATCATTTTTCTTAAGATGTGTGCCAAAACCTTATACTACCTATAAAATGGGACGGAGGTAGTATTTAATAGTTACTGGAAAAAAAACATGTAACTAGTTTAGATAACATTAAGTCAATAGATAAAACCAACTCTTAATCATAAGCTAATGTTCGGTACTGGATCTCGAGATATACCTGATCCTGGGTACTTGATGTCTTAGCTTCTCTTTGTCAAACATGTGTCCTTTCTTGATAACACTTAACTTCCTATGTATGCCCGAGACCCTAAACTCTGGTCGTTCTTGGAATGCCCATCAGGCAATTCTCAAAGGAGTCTTCATGTTATAAGTTCCACACCCACGACTGATTCATGTAACTTGTAACGTTACGGTCAATAATAATAATAATAATAATAATAATAATAATAATAATAATAATAATAATAATAATAAATGTGTTCTTAAAAACGGCAAAGGGTTGACCTTGTATCCCAAACATACGGTTGTGGACCATATCATTCTCTTAATGATATCACATCTCTAAATCCAGCTATGCCCATACTTAATACCTAAATGCTCATAACAACATCTCAAGCAATCAATTAAATCAATCGCACAATCAAACACATAACAATATGGAATTTCCCTAGGTGTTAGCCGGTCATTAACAGCCTAAATTTCACTTAAACTTACTCTGAAGAGTAGTCAAATGATCTTTAGGTAGCATTGACTCTTTAACTCTAGTAAAGCTTAGGTTACTCTATACATATTTTTATGATTATTTAAAGCTAATCGTCCTAATGTATACAATATATTTCCCCCACTTGGAGTAATCTTGCATCTTCTCCTCTTCGGTAGAACCCTAACTTGCTCTGCACGCTTCCAAACAGACACAAACTAGAACAGAATGTAAAGAACACCTAGCAACACACTAAGAACTCCTTAGAGAGATGACGGTGTTGGAACACACAAGGTTGTAACAAGAAAAAAGAAGAGGAATACACATTTATGTTTATCCTAATTCACAACACCTGTTGTTATATCTAGTCCACCCCTTACACAATGCACCATTGTGACCCCTGAAGTGATAATTATCATTGCAAAAAAACTAAAGAGGCGCAAACATTATAGTAATGATATGACTTTTCAACCAATTAACCAAGCCAAAAACCAAATGTTGCCAATCAAATCAATAGGTGTCAATCACTCACCACAACATCAACGGCTTTGATCTAAACTAGACTAAACATGACTCCAGCATTCAAAATGGCCGAGGAAGTGGACTACTTCAATAGTATGCCCTAGAAACACCAGGGGGCATGTCGATCTGCCCGACTTTGCATCTCGATATCATCACTCTGATTCCTATATCATGGAAAGTTTGCCTATCAAGCCAAAGCCATTCTCCACGAAGTGACCTAGGTTTGGAGGAAATTGTTTTGGACTTGGCGTTACCCCCACCACGAAACTGGGTCAGCATTAAGGCCCATTTCCGCCATCTAAATATCATGTGCCCCAATTACAAGCAATGACCGAGATTGACATAGATCTCATCGTACGATCAAAAAACGACCTCAACCGCGATAATCAGTTTGTAACCAAATTGCCGCGTTGGATGCCTCACATACTTGCACGTGCTTGGAAGGTGAATACACGTAAACTGGCACAATACCCAATAAATACACAATCCAACCATTGGATTAGGTATGCGTTTATTACTCTCTACGTCTTTCTCATTCCTCTGGACTTATTTAAGCATTGGAGTATGTGTAGGTACCACCCCCATCGGGCCTACATGGCAGACTCACCACCCAAAGCGAGATCGACAACACATCTCAACTCGGCTTCCCAGACCAAACAAATTAAGTCCAAGTTTCGTTATTTTTATTTTTAACTTTCGTATTATTTTTAGGCTGAATTTTCTACTGAGTTTTGGTATTCTCCTAGCCTCTCTAAATTTTCTATTAGTGCATTAAGTTATTAAAGTGCCTAGTGGAAATATATAATCATGTTTATTCTTAGCTTTTAGGTAATTTACATGCACTTATCATTGTATGAACAATAATGCTATTCCAACAAAAAAAAATTTGACAAATCTACAAATCACCAACTTACAACACCAATTACCCAAGTTTTAAGCCAAATTAACAACCTACTTTTTCACAATTTTCGAGGCGTGGATTAAAAACTTGGGTAATTGACAGGTTGGTTAATTGGCTTAAAAACTTGGGTAATTGGGGTTGTAAGTTGGTGATTTGTAGATTTGTCAAATTTTTTTTTGTTGGAATAGCATTATTGTTGTATGAATGATAGTCGGAAACTATTTCTTTTGATGGTCAGCCTATAAATGGGGAACTCATGTACTTAACAAATCAGACTTTGAGATTTTGAAGATTAATCAAATTTGATAATTTCTTTATTGTTAGAATTTCTCCTTTGTTCTTGGTTTAAAGAGCTTTATAGTGTTGGATCCTACCGGCAAATCGTGGTTTGGGTCATGCTTCTCTTCATAACTTTGCTTCTACTAGCGAGTCGCATCTCTTCGTTCGTCTATTTTCAAGACAGTCTTAAGTGGCTATCAATGATAGACAGTGCCACTTAATGATTGTTTAGTGCACTAAATGTACAATCATAACTGTACAGTCTCATTGTATTTTCAATTAGTTAAATTGTCAAAAATATTATTTAGATAGTTCATAACTAACTGTTATTCAGTTAGTGTTCTGGACTGGGCCACGAGGCCTACTTAGCCACTTGGACCCGAGTCGACCCAGCTACCGTAGACCCAGGTCCACGAACCAACACTCCATAATGGTCCATGAGGTCCATGTGCTACTTGGACCACATCATGCATCACTTGAGCTAGCTTGGGCCCATCTCCCTTTTGATCCACATTCAAAGACCCAAGTCCATTAAGCCTCGACGGCTCAGATGATCCCGAACGATCCAAAGGCTCAGATCCATCTCACGAAACTCTATAAATAGTGGTTCTCATAACCACATAAGGTACATTTTCTTCAACCCTGCAACCTCCACGATTCTCTACTGACTTGAGCGTCAGAGTGTCTTTGCAGGTACCCCCCTCTCGTTCAACACACAGAGATCCGACCCAGACAGGAGCACTATCGACTACAGTTCCGGACCAACCAAGAAAAGACAGCTAGGTACAGAACATTGGCGACCACAGTGGGAGGTTTCACGTCTCCTACCTCATTCCTTGACGGACAAATAGCTCCTCGTTCCTCATGGTACCCCGTGTCAGATCCCGTGTCTAAAGTACCATTTTTGCTCGACCTCCACCTCCTGACACCTCTGAGAGCTTGGCGGTGACCGTTTCACTCACTGATGACGTTCCGACTCCTCATCCCGAACAAGTCCCCACCCCAGCAAGCTCCTGCCCACGAGGGAGACCTAATGGCCACCCAGTTGGAACCAGCCCTGGCGGCCTCACCAGACCTTGTTGTCCATGAAGAAGTTGTAGTTCCTGTCCAAGTAGTCCAGCAAATCCTGAGCCTCTTTAACGAGCACTCCCAAGCAGAGGCTCAGCCAGAAGAATACCTCTCCTAGGAGAGAGGATTGTTCGCACGAGGAGTCCCCCCTCCTAAGTTGCGTCATCCTCGAGAAAGGATGCCCCCGGCCAAAATGGTAGGCTTGAGGCGCTCTCGCTCCCCATCACACAGAAGACTCCACCACTGATCTCCACCTTGGAAGAGGTCGTACCATCGATCCCCCCGAGACCTTGATGACAAGCAAAGGTCCTAGAAGTACAAGGACTGCGAGGAAGATGACTTAGCCTACAAAGCTGTAGCTAAGAGTGCAACAGAAGCTGAAGTTGGGGAGTTTCGTCCTAAGAGGGACGGAGGGGGACCACAATGAGGGCCTCGGCTTCGCTGTTTCAATGAACTCACCCCCCTGAATACCTCCCGGGCTAAGATCCTGGAAGAGTGTGCCAACACAGAATTTCAGAATATCAAAAGGCCAGAACCCCTGGTGGTGAAAGAAGGCCAGAGGCCATCTAGGAAGTATTGTCGTTACCACCGGAGTAATGACCATGATACCAATGGTTGCCAAGCTTTGAAGGAAGATATCGAGGAATTAATCCGAAAAGGAAATCTCTTGCAATATGTGAAGAAAAATGAAGAGGAGCCTCGAGGTGCTCGTAAAAGGAATCGATCTCCACGAGGCAGATCCAAGTCGCTCCAAAAGTCACCTCACAGAGGTATGGCAGTGGTGAGTGACATTGGTAATAATCCCGAAGAAGACGATAGCGAGGACTCTAAGAAGGAGGATGCCCGAAAGTCCAAAGGAAGGTATGTTGCCATGGCCGTCCTCGAAGGAGGCTCATTTGAAGGTTGTGAGTCCAATGAATCTATGGAAAGCATATGGAAGGAGACCATGATCGTCGCCTCGACTCTGATGCCAAAGGATGGTAAGCCCAACATATATACCCCTCTTCTGGTCCGAGTTGTCATAGCAAAGATGGAAGTTAGAAGGATCCTCGTGAGTCAAGGAAGTTCAGCTGACATCATGTTTGTAGACTTGTTGGAAGTCTTGAAAATTCCCACTGAAGATCTCGCTCCATACTTGATGGGATTCAATGGCCCGACAACTAGGCCGCTGGGATACCTTTAACTCATGGTTACCTATGGAAATCCAGAAGAAGAGAAGTTGTGTCGGACTGTGAAGACACCCTTCCTTATTCTCCCATTTAGGTCTGTTTAGCAGTGCGTCGTGGGGAGACCGAACCTAGGTAGACTTGGAGCTGTAGCATCAACAACCCATCTGAAAATAAAGTTCCACTCCCTGGACGGCCAGGTCATAGCTCTCTAAGCCGACCTAGAGGCGGCTCGCGAATGTCATTTCATGAATGTAAAATCTCAAAATGAGGCTGAAGAAGCGGAGAAGTCGGGCAAGAAGGTAGAAGCCCCAAGCTCCAAAGCTGGAGTAAACCTAGCAGAATCAAATGCCTGGTATGACCCCATTGACGGGGAAAGAGACATCTTGGCTAGAGAGCTAAGGAAGCACGCCCAGAGGCCTGAACCCAACGACGAGTTGGTAAGCACCCAGTTAGCTGGCAACCCTGCCAAGTCTATGAAGACTGGCGCTGACCTCCTCGAGGATGTCGAAGAGAAACTCATTTGCACGCTGAGGCAAAGACTGCGACTCTTCGACTTGCTCTGCGCAAGAACCGACATACACAGGCACCGCTGCGACGGTGAGTGCCACCATCTTGCCATGGATATGACGGTTGGGTAAGCGACTCAAATAATAGAATCAATAAGAATAAGAGCCTAGTAAGGCCTTTGATGACCTCGTAGAGGCAAATTTTGTAATAAATTAAGCATATCATTTGATGTAATCCTTGTCAGAAAACCTAATAAATAATAATGAGTTTTGTGTTAACTATGTTAATCTCAACAAAGCATGCCCAAAGGACGCCTTCCCGGTCCCCAATATAGATGAATCGAAAGACGGTCCGTCCAGACTTCGTTTGGTTTCTTTTCATGAACGTCCAGTCGTGGCGCAATCATATCACGAGCTAACCTCCCATTGCCAAAGAGGCATCGAGCACAATACTGGTCCGGGGAACAAGTTCCGGCCGGAAAGATTGGGGAAGTCGCCCCGACATTAGCTGTGGCCAGGCATTTGAGACTTTACTTTGCAACACGCCAGGCGGTCTCCCACATTAAACAATCAGTCCCAGGCCAAACTTAGGGTAAAAAGCGATCAATTGGGCAATCAAGCTCCCTGATTTCGCCCTCTGACCTCAGAAAGATAGCCTCATGAGAGGCAAGGTACATAGGTCGCCCCTCAGACCCCTTGAAACGAATTTTGTTCGAGCCGTTTCCGATAAACTGTTGTCAAGGTAACGAAGATGACCTCAAGGTTGCAACCCCTTGAAACGAGTTATGTACGGGCCGTGCTCCGGTAAACTGTTGTCAAGGTAATGAAGCTGACCTCGAGGTCACAACCCCTGAAACGAGTTTTGTCCGGGCCGTGTTCCGGTAAACTGTTGTTAAGGTAACGAAGCTGACCTCGAGGTCACAACCCCTTCAAATTAGTTCAGTCCAGGCCGTGTTCCGGTAAAATGTTGTCAAGGTAACAAAGCTGACCTCGAGGTTGCAACCCCTTGAAACGAGTTCTATCTGGGTCGTGTTATGGTAAACTGTTGTCAGGGTAACGAAGCTGATTTGAGGTTGCAACCCCTTGAAACGAGTTCTGTCCGAGCCGTGTTCCGGTAAACCGTTGTCAAGGCAACGAGGCTAACCATCGAGGTCGCAACCCCTTGAAACGAGTTCTATCCGAACCAAGTTCCGGTAAACAGTTGTCAAGGTAACGAGGGTGACCGTCGAGGTCGCAGCCCCTTGAAACGAGTTCTATCCGGGCCAAGTCCCGGCAAACCATTGTCAAGGTAGCGAAGCTGATAACTCTATTTTATATAGAGTTATTTAACTCTTAAAATTGAATTATAGTATGTAACTCAGTAATTTTGCATTATCAAATAACGGAATGAAGAGCAAATACAAGCATCTCTTGCTTTGAATTGCATCAGCATTAATTTCTATGACTTGTGGTATTTTTATGTGTTTGTTCAATTGCTGCAGCAATCATTGCTCCTGCAATAGAGCCAACAACCATGGCACCTGCAATGCATCCAGCAGTCATAGCACCAGCAATGGAGATTCAGGCAGAGACAGAATCATGCACCAACAATACAATTCACACTCATTGCTCTAAGCATTATGAGGATGGCGTCAACATGTCAAGTTGCAAGTGCAAGTTGCACAAGTGGCAAGGATGCGGCGCCAAGTTCATGTATCTCACCAAAAGGTTGGAACTTCACAAGTACACTTGGCATTTGGTTATAGGACCTCCTTTCTTAGTTGGTGAATCTTCCCATCAATCACATTGGAGCAAGTGGATGAGCTATTTGTTCTACTTAGCGCCAAAGGCAACTCACTCTATGGAGCCTATAAATACTCCTCATTCTCTTCATCAAAAAAATCTCACAAGTTTTAGATTACTTAGAAAATAGTTTGTTTTAGTTATAAGGAAAGGGAGAAAGTGACAACTTCTCCCTACTTTAGTTTACTTTTCTTCTTGCGGTTCTGTTGCTGAGAGGTTCATTGCCCCATCATTGTTAGGTAGAAGGTACAAAGGAGTTGCAATTGTGTAATGTACCACCTATCTTTTATCCTTTGTATTTCCATTCTTATAAGCATGCTTTCTCTTGTTTATAAGTGTTTAAAAATGTCAAGCATGAGCTAAACTACCCTTGGTTTGGATGCTTTAACTATATAATGAATCTGAGTAGTTATTATGTTCCTTGTAATGTCTTGCAATTTAGTTTTGTATGATAAATCTTTCAAAGCTTATTTTAAGGTTGATCGCTTAGGATAAGTTGGATCATAAATACAGACATGGTTTATGGTTTGAACTCAAGAACTAATATGGGTAAGTGACTTAATAAAAGGAAACTTTGTTAAGTCCAAGCTAAATCCTAGACATTGGCTAGCTTAGTCCATAGAATGATACTATTGGAGCTTAAAATACAAGGGTGAACTTATTCAAGAGCTTAGACATAAGCCAGATAATGAAACCCTGAAGAAAAGTTGCTGAAAAGCACAAAAGTGTTTATTTTAACAGCATTCATTGCAGGAGCATCATAAGTAGCATAATAATCTCAAAGTGAAGTTATATAGGAAAAGGCATTCCAACTATCTCTCTCATTTGAAACACAACATCTTTTAGCTTTATATTTATATACATATTCAACCACACCTCATGTTTTACTCTCGAACTCTTTCATCACTAAGCAAAACTACTATCTTGAAAACTAGCTAAATTAATACAATCCCTGTGGGTTCGACCTTTCTTATCACTTTATTACTTGTTAAAGACTATGTACACTTGCACACCCTTTCTTACACAACAGAAGCTGACCATCAAGGTCGCAATCCCTTGGAACGAAGCTGGCCGTCAAGGTAACGAAGCTGACCTCGAGGTCGCAACCCTTTGAAACGAGTTATGTCCGAGCCGTGTTCCGGTAAACTGTTGTCAAGGCAACAGGGATGACCATCGAGGTCGCAACCCTTTTAAACGAGTTCTATCTTGACCAAGTTCCGGTAAACTGTTGTCAAGGTAACGAGGGTGACCATCGAGGTCGCAACCCCTTGAAACGAGTTCTATCCGGGCCAAGTTCTGGCAAACCAATGTCAAGGTAGCGAAGCTGACCATCGAGGTCGCAATCCCCTGGAATGAATTTGATCACGGCCTAAGGCAAGCCGCGAGGCCATGACCCCCGAAATGAACGAAAAACATTTAGACAATGAAAATTCGTCACAAAACTGGCCATGGGGGCATGGAGGTCGCCCCCTGCTTGGTGAGGTACGAAAGTTGCACCTTCATTCCGAGTAAGGTACGGAGGTCGCCCCCTTCCTGGTGAGGTACGGAGGTCGCCCCTTCCTTCTCGGCGAGGTACAGAAGTCGCCCCTTCCTGCTTGGTGAGGTACGGAAGTCGCCCCTTCCTTCCTGGTAAGGTACAAAAGTCACCCCTTTTCTTCCTCGTGAGGTACGAAGTCGCCCTCCCTCCCTGGTGAGGAACGGAAGTCGCCCTCCCTACCTGGAGAGGTACAGAGGTCGCCCCATCCTGCCTGGTGAGGTACGAAGGTCACCTCTTTCCGCCTGGTGAGGTGCGGGGGTCGCCCTCTTGGCAGGACGAGAAATACTTCTTGCCAGCAACTATATCCATGGGCCATAGCGATCTGATCAGAGCAAGCGTATGAACATGTGATAGAAAACCAAGAGGCATGCTTGCCACTAGAGTGTTGACATCATAGTCAAAATAAGTACAAGGGGTCCTCACCCTCTCCGTAGAAGCTAGAAAAATTTCCTACCCCTCTCCTGAAGATGATAATACAAGCCATGGGCGAGAATCGAAAAGTCCCAATACAAAAACTGTATTCAAATGGCGTTAACAAAGTCATGAAATGGTAAAGTAGCAGTCACCATAGAGGTGACCAACTAATCAGAGTACATAACACTTAGAACAACTGAGGTCACTAATAGTCCAAACAGAAAATCAATACAAAACAAATTGAAGTCAAAAGACAATAAGATGATCAAGATGATGGACGGGCAATGATGTCAAAATTAGTCTTTTTTGCATGGAGCCGAATGATCTTCCCATTACGAACCTTATGATCAATCCGAAAAATTTGAGGATCTAAGTCCAAATTCGGATACATTCAATGCACCTGCTCCAAGCAATTCTAGAAGGCATCCTTAGCAATATCCACAGCTTTGCGTGCCACTTCAGTCACTTGTAGTTTCGCATGCTCGCGATCCCGCTCCACGACCTCGAGGTCCTTGCAAAGGGAAGAGTTGGCCTCCTCAAGCTCCTGGGTCCTCTTACCAGCACTCCGAGCATTCATCTCCGCAGCCTTCTGAGCATATAAAGCCTCACCACGTTCCTTCTGGAACCGCGCAAGGCCAACAACAGCCTTCTCCAGATCTTTCCGAAATGCTCCATTCTCCTCATGGAGACAATCCCGTTCCCGAACAGCCTCTGTGGGAACCAAATCATCAGGATGCAAGGCTAATTCAAACGTCAAATATAAAGTGTCAGAGTAGGGAAAGGTATCTGTCTCCGCAGCTTTGCACTTCTCAAACATCTCACAGCCATACTCGACTACCTGCTTGCATAGCACAAAGGGGTTCTTCAGATAGTCCTCATAGCCACCCCGGGTGAAACCATCCACCCTCACTTGAGAAAATGATCTAGGGCGCTTGTCCTATTGAGATTTGGACTTCTTTGTCTGACGATGGGAAGCTTCAGAAGATTGACGAGGCCCTTTTCCTCTTCGATCTATTGATACCTGTGGCGGAGAACGATCCTTTCTCCTCAAATTTGCCCCCGAGGGTGCCCCAGCCGGAGTCTTGGAACCTTGACTGGGTTTGGAAGCAGCGGGCCAAGCAACCACCGCGGTAGAAGTATCTCCTCCGGCCAGGCTGAGTAAGTCTTCAAAGGAGGCAAGTGCGACCATTTTATCTGCAAAGAAAACAAAGAAAACCTATTAAGTCCAGTCCGTGCAAATAGAAATAAAAATGCATGAGCATAAGTTAAACAACAATGCGATGATGACCTAAGGCCGCCAGAACTTCGGGTAGAGACTCTGTCCCAACAAATTCTTGGCACGACAATTGTCTAGGCTCAACTTGCAAATGACCAACAATTTTCCCAAGAATGGCAAAGCTCTCACGCTCCTCTCCGCTAAGCCAATCCAGTGGAACTAGAAAATCAGCCACAACATACCCAAAATACTTCTCTGACCAACCAAGCAGGAACCTTAATTTCCCCGGCGCATCTTGGGCACCTTGGCTGACTGGGACAACGAAAAAATACTTGTGTTTCAACCTTTTTTGGGAATTGGCATACGGCTTGAAGAACGGATATTCCGCGCGCGAGCGGAAGGCTACATGATCATAACGATCGCGACCCTCCTCGGATTCTTTCCTACGCCAAAACTCGAAGATCGTGAAAAAGACTTGGGGAGACCTTTTCCTCCCCATGGCATCTATAACAACCTCGAAAGATCTCACAAATACCCACGCATTGGGATGTAGCTGAGACGGGCTACTTGGAGCAATTTCATGACCTAACATTGAAAACGGGTAAAGGGGGGACGAATACCCATTTTCGAGATCACACAATGATAGAACATGAACCTCAGGGGACCAGGAGTATTGCAAACACGATCCCCCACCTCAACTCCTTCAAACTCCCAATCTGAGCCGAGTAAGGCAGCGATACCCGAAATAGAAGAACCCCGAGGATATTGACTCTTGGTGGAACGGACGACCTTTGAAACCCAGTCGTCACTCGCCCCCTCCATTGGCACAACTTCTAGATCAAACTCCGACCCCGAATCAGAGGACGCCAGCAGAGGCGCCCCCGATATTTGCGAAACGATTGACATTTCCTCAATATATCTCTGCGCTTCCTCGCCTAGTGGTAGGCCAGCCTGAGCTAAGGAAAACATCGGTCCGGGCCAGGGACCATCCACCCTCGTCGTCCTCTTGAGCCTTGGCATTCCAAACCTGGAAGATAGGGTGCATGCAGTCAGAACAAATAACACGAAGCAAAAAAAAAATCATGCCACTTGAATGAACACATCGTCCCCCTCACCTAAGATTGGTGCGCCAACCAGGCACGCGCCTATCATGAACAAGGCGCCAGCCAGTTGAACCACAAGGCACAAGCCTATTGAAAAAATCTATTGAATACCCTAGAGGAACCCAAATCAAAGTAAACGACAAAAGACAATACGATTTGCAAACATCTCAAAAAGAGGCAAAGATCACATACAACGCAAGTAAGAAAGACCAGTACCTTGTCTGAGACGGTAGGCGCTCAAGAAGAGAAAAGAAAAATATCGCGAACGAACGAAGAACAACATCAATAGAACGAGGAGGCTGCCTGTGAAGAGTCTCACTTCTTCCTCACTTTTTATGAAGGAGAAATCGATCCTCCTTCCTTGGTGGATAAGGACAATAATTAAGAGATTTAATGGCCTTAATCAGTAAAGATTTGGCTCATCAAGGGAAAAATCTCATCACATAAATGAGTTTCAAGTGGAGAGTACCGCCTCCTCCACTCCCTCTAAAGGATCTTTCTTCACTCTCTCTGTACCTTGAGAGATCTCGTCCAAACCGGTCCCGCGTTGACCAAAATGTCTTCGAAAAAAGTCACAAGATCTTCAGCCCTATTAACCGAAATAATACCGTGAGGTATGCCAGGAAAAGAATACACTACAAAGCTTCCCCTAGGGGTAAAAGCATCCAGGAAAAACAAGCCTGACAACAAAGACGACCTAGTGATCAGTTCGCAAAACTTCAACAACGAAGGTGGTGCGCCAGCCCGTGAGGACAATCCTGACAACAACAATCTCAAGCCAAGACTATCCTCCGGAATAGTCCGTCTTGGGGGGAAACTATTCTGGACTGGGCCACCTGACCCACTTAGCCAATTGGACCTGGGTTGACCCAACTACCACAAACCCAGGTCCACGACCCAACATTCTATAATGGTCCATGAGGTACATGCGCTACTTGGACCACATCTTGCGCCACTTGAGCAATCTTGGGCCCATCTCCCTTTTGATCCACATACAAAGGCCTAAGTCCATTAAGCCTCGACGGCTCAAATGATCCTGAACGATCAAAAGGCTCAAAGTCATCTCACGAAACTCTATAAATAGTGGTTCTCATAACCACATAAGGTACATTTTCTTCAACCCTGCAACCTCCACGATTCTCTATTGACTTGAGCATCAGAGTGTCTTTGCAAATACCTCCGCTCGTTCAACACACGGAGATCCGACCTGGCCAGGAGCACTACCGACTGCAGTCCCAGACCGACCCGGAAAAGACAACTAGGTACATAACAGTTAGGTGTTCGTTAAGTAGTTAGAAACTACTCAGATTCTGTTAGATTGTTTATCTTGTAACTTCGCAGAGTATATATGTTCGTTCTGTGTAAACTCTCAATCAATCAATAGAAAAAAAACACTTCTCAGAAATCTGCATCTATGAAATTCTACAATCAAAAAGAGTGGCAAGAACGGGGTGTTGACAAAAGAGTAATGTTTTTTGGCAATCAAATTTTCCAACTTACACATATACATTCAGCTCTAGTGTATGTGGAACTTAGAGGACAGAAAAAAATAATAAAAATAAACTGACTGCAAATTACATACAAATATAGTGTAGTGTAAAATTTGGGTGTTAAAAAAACATTTCTCCAAATGTAATTAACATTGTAAGATTAAAAAGAATTTGGGGGGTGGAATTAACTTCTCGACAGGAATAAATGGCCGCTGACGCCTTCTTGCTTTTAATTGCACAGTTTTAGGGAGCATTAAGCAAATTAAAAATTAATGGGGTGAGAGAGGCTCGAACTCTCGACCTCAGGATTACTCAGAAGCTATGAGACCTACGCGCTAGCCAACTGCGCCACCACCCCACTTGATGGCCACATATATCAACTCTCGGTCATTACCTAAATTAAGCATTTGTAATGCAATTCATCATTAATCCTGAATTATGTCGGCAGTAAAAAAAAAAGTGGTTATTTATTTTTGGTGTTATGACTAATAATGATATGGATGCTCATGAGTTGCAAGAGTTACATAATAGAGAAATATAGAAAATATTAATTTATTTTGATTGTTATTCCTTGTTATGATGATCGTAAGTTATAAGACTCATGTAGCATTGTAATGTACACCTTCAAGAGTATAATGCAAATACTCTCTTCCTCACCTTGTTTATTTCTTCTTCATCTATAGTTTTTGATAATAGTCAAATTTTACTCTAATTTTGATTAATTTCATAACGCGTAATCAGCACGAGACTCTACCGAAATGATGATTTAGTCAGCTTGGGGGCTTTTCACAAGAATACTTTTTCTTCTACTATATTTATGTTAATCTAACTCGTGTTATAGCTTATATTTTAACATTTTAATCTTTCATATTTGTTGCAGAGAAATTTTATTGAGAGTTTTATTTAGCTAACACAATTATCGTATTTGTCAACTCTCCCATGTCTATCATTTCTGATTTGGTTTTTCTGTGCATGGGTCCAGTTTTGATGATTGTTTGACTAATCTTGAAAAAGTTCTTGAGAGATGTGAAAGAGTTAATCTTGTTCTAAATTGGGAAAAATGACATTTTATGGAAAGAGAGTGAATTGTTATTGGACATTTGGTGTCCAAAAGATGTATTGAAGTTGACAATGCACAAATAGAAGTAATAAATTTTTTTTGCCTCCTTCCTCTATGAAAGAAGTGAGAAGTTTATTGGGGCATCCGGGTTTTTACCACCAGTTTATTAAAGATTTTTCTCAAATTTCAAAGCTACTAACAAGTATGCTCCTTTGTGTAAAATAAAAAACAAGTCCGCTCTTAAAGGATGTAGCTTTTGTCTTTGATGATATTTGTCTAGAGTCATTTTGCAGGTTAAAGAAAGCTTTGATAACAACCTCGATTGTGCAACCGCCTGATTGGATTCTTCCATTTGAAATCATGTGCGATGGTAGCGATTTTGCAGTAGGTAAAGTGTTGTGGTAGTTTGAAAGATAAGAAGGTTAATGCTATTTACTATGCCAATATAACCTTAGATGAAACTCAGATCAATTATGACACAATTGAGAAAGAGTTGTTGGTAGCGGTGTTTGTTGTTGATACTTGGTGGGGTCAAAAATAATCATTTATACAGACCATGCGAAAATCAAATACTTTTTGAGCAAGAAAGATGCCAAGCCGAGTTTGATCCAATGGATTATACTCCTACAAGAATTTGACCTAGAAACTAGAGACAAAAGGGGGATTGAAAACTTAGTGGTTGATCATCTATCAAGGTTGCATGAAAAAAAATGAAAATGAACCGCCCCTTGATGATTATTTTCCTGACGATCAATTATTTTCTCTTGCACAAGCTGAGACACCATGGTATGCAGATTTTGTGAACTATTTAGCAGCTAGTGTACTTCCTCCTGATTTGAATCATCAACAAAAGAAAAAGTTATTCTCAGATATCAAGCATTATTATAAGGATGAACCTCTGTTTTTTAAGAGAGGAGCTGATGGCATTTTTAGAAGATGTGTTTCGAAGGAAGAAATAGAAAGCATCATCTTTCATTGACACTCTTTTCTTATGGTGGCCATGCTAGTACTTCCAAAACAACAACAACAAAAATACTTCAAGCCAATTTCTATTGGCCAACACTCTTCAAAGATGTGCACCATTTTGTGATTCAATGTGATTAATTCCAACACACTGGGAACATATCAAAAAGAAATGAAATCCCTTGAACAATATTGGACTGGGCTAGATAATCCGAGCTCGGCCCAATGTAGGCCCAACCGAGTTCTAAGACCCAACACCTCGGCAAGGCTGCATAGAAGTAGTGGACAAAGACAGGTGTCATGAGGAGGACACGTGTCATCCGGACAGTCTGGAGCCGAGCTAACCGCTAGAAATCGATGTGCTAAGGAAACTGCCGAGGAGACCAGGGATATAGGACTTGAGAGGAGAAAGACAGGGGACATTCCATTAACAAATTCTACTTTCTGTACTGGACAATACCTCCATGATTGTATGGACCGATTTGACTGAATATATATCTTTTTATCCAAGAACATTTGGCGCCCACCGTGGGGCCCGATAAATTTAAACTCGGCCACCCAGAAACTTAACAATGGTGACAACCCGACGATCACGTCGGCGACCTCAGCAACCGACTCCAGTTCGACACCCGGAGACATCTACACAATCACGCCGTCCCAACAGACCGAGAACTACCAACCCGACAACCACACCGGAACAACAAACCATTTCCACACCGGTTACTCAAACTACTATCCCGGTTCTAACACCGGTCAACAACGAAGCGCAACTACCACCACCACCACCCGACCATCCGTACCTTGTAACGCCCCAAATAATTTACTTATTTATTTACTTAAAGTATTTAGGTATTGTATTGGTGTAGTCATAGTAAAATAATAATAGGGTGCTTCATTTAAATCACGGGTGGTGTTTAGTAATTAAGTAAGTGGTAGAAAGAGGCCCATGACCCAATGGCCCATGATATAAACACTAGGGTTAGAGCCAATTGCTCATTTAGAGAGCAAAAGAAAAAGAAGGGAAGAAAAAGGGGGAGAGCGCAAGAGAGAGGGAGAAAGGCGCAAGGATAAAGAAGGAGAGGAAGAAGAAGGCTAGGGTTGCAATCTTCCAAGGCTAGGATTTGTGATCATCTAAGGCTAAGGTAAGGGTGGGGTTCTATCTCTATAATAGGGTATATGATGGGTGTTATGTGGGAGGTTAGGACCTAGGATGTTTCTTGATTGGATTTGATGCCTACATGATGTTTGATGAAATGCCTATATGATGTTTGATTGAATTTGATGCTTATATGATGTTTAGTGCCTATATGGTGTTTGATTGGATTTGATGCCTACATGATGTTTGATGAAATGCCTATATGATGTTTGATTGAATTTGATGCTTATATGATGTTTGATGAAATGCCTATATGATGTTTGATTGAATTTGATGCCTATATGATGTTTGATGCCTGTATAATATTCGATTGAAGCTGATGCCTATATGGTGTTTGATGAAATGCCTATATGACGTGTTACTTCTTTGTGTTGCTGTTGTGTTGCCTCTTTGTGTTGCGTTCGTATACCACCAAGCGCCGATGTCCATGTTACTGTTGTGTTGCGTGCGTGTCGTGCCGCCACCAGCGCGATGTCCGTGTTTGTGTTTACTCTTTGTGTTACTCGTCGTCTTTTTGTGTCTCGCATCGTGTTGCACTGTTGTTCGGCTTTGTGTCTCGTCTCACCATGTTACTGTTGTGTTGCTCGTGTCTCGCATCGTATGTTGCCGTTGTCAGCCGCTCGTGTCTCGATCTGTGTTGCTGTTGTCGCCGTCTCTCGCCTCTGTGTTGCCTATTCCCGTGTCTCAGTCCGTGTTGCCTATTGTGCTGCCTGTGTCTCAGTCTGTGTTGCTTGTTGTCTTTGCGCTCGTGTCTCAAATTGTGTTACTGTTGTACCGCTTGTGTCTCGATCCATGTTGCTATTATATTGTGCTGCTCGTGTCTCGATCGGTGTTGCGTGTTTGTCTTTATGCAGTTCGTTGTGGTGTGTTGATGTTGACTCTGTAAACCTTTTTGGTGTTGTAGGTGTTATTGGTGATGTTGTAACGGGCGATGTGCCTCTTTTAATGAATAAATTTTATGATGATGATGATGATGATTGCTGATGATGATGGGTTTTAATCAGCAATCATCATCATCATCATAAAATTGTTGATGTAGTGTTGTTGTGTTTTAATGTGTTGTTCATGGTGTCACATGCATTGCATGAGCATAAATTTAGTGATGATGTAGGCTTCGGCCTAGAGCGTAGTGATGATGTGCTCAATAAATTTAGTGATGATGTAGGCTTTGGTCTAGAGCGTAGTGATGATGTGCTCAATAAATTTAGTGATGATGTAGGCTTCGGCCTAGAGCGTAGTGATGATGTGCTCAATAAACTTGGTGATAAACGGTACCGCATGCATATACCCGTTGGTGTGGGTTGCATTTCATTCATTTACACGTGTCATGAGTGGTAGTTGTGGTAGTTGTAATTTGATGTTGTTGGTGCTGTATATTGATGATTGTTGTTGTCTGTTGATGCTGTTGCTGTTGTATGCTGACGTTGTTGTTGAGTAGTAGTTAGTTACCGAAACTCTAGCATATTGCTTATCATACATGCTATTATATTGTTAGATATCTCACCCCTTCTGTTTGAATGTTACCTATACACCCCAAAAATAATTCAAGTATTTATTTAATTAATTTATTTAGGTGTTATGTTGGTTGGTTATAATAAAATAAATACACGGTGTTTTAATTTAAATAAGGAGTGGTGTGTAGTAAATGAATGAGTGGTATTTTAATTAAATAGGGAGTGGTATGAGAAATTAAGTGGGTGGTAAATAGGGCCCATAGCGCATGAGCCCAACATTATATAAGATCTAGGTTAGTGTCTCACTCATTTTAGAAAGAAAGAAAGAAAAGAAGAGAAGAGAGAAGAGAAGAGAGTGCGACGACAAGGAGAGGAGAAGAGAGAGGTCGCGATTCAAGGAGGGAGAAAGGAGGAGCAGTTGCTGTGGTTTCTTTGGTGACTTCTTGGAAGGGTTTCATCTCCAACAATTTCTAAGGTAAGGGGAGTCTCGCATTATAAGGGTTTATATGATGGTTAGTATGTAGGAGGGTAGTTTCTATAATGCTTAGGAGGTGTTGGTTGATATGTTTGAATGAAGCATGCAAATATGTGTGTTGTTGATTGAGTTGATGTTGATTAATTTATGATTGGATTGATGGTTAATTGATGCACTCTAAGTGTTTGATGAAGTGCGTGAACGACGTTTGGAACGCTTGCGACATGTTTGACGAAATGCATGAGTGTCTATTTTTGGTGTTTAACGATGTGCACAGGTGTAAAATCAAGAAAACATATTTTTGGTGCCACTAGGCGCCACTTGTGGCTGTTGTTGCTGTTTTTCATGTGCTGTCATGCTGTTGTGCTGTTTATGTTGTGCTGTTTATGTTGTTGTTTGTGTTGCTGTTTGTGTTGCACGTAGGGGGTTTGATGTAATGCGTGAGTGAGTTTTACTCGCTTAGGGTTTTTATTTTATGTTGTGTTGACTGTATGATTTTTGTTATCGTTGAAATTTCATTCGTTTCGTAAATTTTAAGTCGCAAAAACCGCAAATTGGTCGCGAACTTACTGATTTAGCAATTCTGGACACAGGTTCGGTTTCTTTAAAACTGGGTCTTTTCGGTTAATCCAAAAATTAAGTGGCTGACTGTTTTTGAAAATAGACTTAACGCCGGTCGTTTTGGCACTGGTTTGGTTCAATTTGGAGTTGTGTAGCTCAAGTTATGAGACTCCAAAGTTAGGTCAAATTTTTGGAATTAGGCTGGGTATAGGTTCAGTGTTTCAGGTCGTGTGTTCTCAATTGAACTCCGTTTTAAATGATTCTTGTTTTATTAGAAAGTAGACTTAATTCTCTACGAAATAGGCACTGGTTTCACCAAGTTTCATTCAGAAATGAGAAAGCAAATTGAGTTGCAAGCTGAGTAAAAGGTTCTGTCCAATTTTGATACCTCAGTGTAGTGTTTTGAAAAACTGTACCACCTGGATGTTTATTTTGAAAAATGGAAATCATATGTAGAAACTACACTCAGAGGGCTTTCCAATGAGTGGTCTTTTGTAAAAATCCGATGTCGTTTGCTAATTTAAATCGTTGGTCGAAGTAGGTGCACTGCCGTAGGAAAATTCTGCACTCATGTCGTATGTTTTGAATAATTCTGCCTTTGTGCCGTGTTGTTTGTTGTGTCTAGTAGGACTATTTAGTTTGTGACGTTGTTGTTGTTGGGTCAATGAGACCAAAATCTTATGTTGATGATTTTGTTGGGTCAACTATGACCACCTTTTGATGTTGATGATGATGGGTCAAGTGAGACCACCTAATTGATGATGATGTTGCGACGAATAATGATGTCGATGATGTTGTTGTGTCATGGTGTATGACATTTGTTGTTGTTGATTGTTTTCCCGATGTACTATACATGGTGTCTCATGCATGTCATATGCATTATTGCGACGATGTAGGCTTCAGCCTTGGAGCTATGCTCAAAGCGACGGTTGTGCCCGATAGGCTATTTTTCCGACGATGGTACCTAATGCATATGCCCGGCGACGTGGGTTGCATTATCATACATGTACATAACGATGATAAAGTTGTTTGTTGTTGTACTCTATATTGTTGCTTGTTGATGTTGTCTGTGATGATTGAACCGTGATGATGATGTGCTGTTGTGATTATAGATAGCTGTGCTCTAATATGCTATTTATCATATTTGCCTTTATGCTGTTAGAAGACTCACCCTTTTCTGTTGAATGTTACCCCTATGTGGGTAACTGCATGTAGACGCGTGTGAAGGCTTTCTTTCCTCACCTATCGAGTCTGTGTCGTTTACTCTGATACGTAGCACCCGGGGGAAAAACGAACACTTGTCTTTAGTTATTTTAGTGATGACTGTTGTTTTTGCTATGTGATGATTTTTTTAAATTGTTATTACCGGCGACGTTGAGATGATATTCTGAGAGGTTGTTATTACGATGATGCATGACGATCGAACTTTTATAATATGCTACGTATTACCCTTCTTAATTAATGATGACTATGTTGTTGACTTTTAAATGTTGGATTTTGAAATGTCGTGTGTGACGCCCCAATGCCTGTTTTAATTTTAAATTCCGCACTCTGATGTAAAATAAAACGAACGGGTAGAATTGGGGTGTTACATTACCCCTATGTTGGTAACGTGCAGGTGATAGTGAGTGAAGGCTTGTCTATCTTCTCCAGTTGAGTCGGTGTCGTCGCTCGATCACGTAGCACTCGATGGGGGGCGAACACTAGTTTATTTGGTTGTCTTTAATTATTTCGATTGTTGGATTTTACATTGATGATGTTATGGTTGTGCTATTCCGCTGCGTAGTGAATGAATTACTGTTAAGTAGACTAAATAGGTGTTTTGAGGATTCATCCCACTTATGACGTGCTATGTATCACGTTAAACGTTATGTGGTGAATTTATTTATTATTGACTCTTGAATTGTTTTATCGGTGTGAATGTAGCATCCCTTGAGGGTGTAGGAGAAAATGCTTTTGAAACTATGATTTTCGTCTGTAATTTACTGGGTAGAAAAGGGGTGTTACATACCTCGTCGGAGTCAACGCAGTTCTGGATGAACTGAGAAAACATAATCATTCATTGCAGCAGCAAGTCGACGAAATGAAACAGGACATGTATCCTAATACTGTAGATGGGATGCAGATCGAGAAGCCACAACCGCTGACAGACGCGATCATGAATGACCTCGTCCCACCGAACTTCAAACCTCCCCCACTTGAACCATATGATGGGCGGAAGGATCCCCAGGAGCACCTCATTGCTTTTGATACACAAATGGCAATTATTGGTGCCCACGAGACGTTAAAGTGCAAACTGTTCTCCGGCAACATGAAAGGCGCAGCATTACGTTGGATTATGAGCCTTCCTCGGCAATCTGTAGTATCCTATGCCGAGTTCACCAAGAAATTCTTCAGACATTTCTCGGATAGGAAACACAAGAAAGCCTCAACTACAACATTGTTCAACACTCGTCAACGACCAAACGAAAACCCTTAGGGAGTATTTGGGAAGATTCAGTGACATCACCGTCGATGTGGAGCATCCAGACCAAAGGCAGTTCGCAGACGCTTTCACAAATGGTCTGCGAGGAGGACAGTTGAATGAATCTCTAGCAAACAAGCATGCAACTAATATGCAAGAAATCCTAGCCCGTGCAGAGGCGTATATGAAGGGAGAAGAAAGAAATGCAGAGAAACGACACCGAGATGAACAAGAAAGGGTAATAGATAGAGAATACGAACGGCGTAGTCGATATGATGACTATGGCCGAAGTGTCTCTCAACGGCGAGACCGTCCACCCCCACCTCGGCGTACTAGCCCAACAAGGGGAACTCTAACACCATTGAACCTGAGGCGTGCAACAATCTTAAAGGAAGTCCTACACATAAGGTTAATTCCTGAATTGAACCCTGCGAGGAAACTCCTAGGGAGAGACGCCGGTGCTTGGCATACCACCGAGGACGTGGACACGACACAGATAATTGTTACGCCCTGAAAAATGAGATAGGAAAGTTAATCCGGCGCGGTCTGTTAAAACAATATGTGAAAGACGATCGGGGGCAGACCTCGACCAGAACACTTGAGAAGCCAAAGCCCAAGTTGCAGTTGTAACACCCCCTTCTAATTAACTACTATTTAATTGATAAAATCAGAGTTTTCGAAAACAACCACGAGAGAGTGCTACATTTACTCCATTTAAAACCAAACAAACATCAATGGCGTAATCCAACAAATAACAGTACGATACATAGCATCACAGTCAAAGGGACGAGCCCATGAATCACCTGATTAGTTTACATCAACATGAATATAATCACCATCACAGCGGAATAGCAACAAGTCTTTGGACTTATTCAAATACATCACCAAATAGCAATTTAATAACATTAAGTAAAAAAAAACACATAAACTAAGACGCCCCTCCCCGGTGCTACGTATCAGAGCCAGACACAACCGACTACAAGAAGGTACGAGGACAACCTTCACTCGGGATCACCTGCACGTTGCCGACATAAGAAGCAACATAGAAAGCTGAAGGGTGAGTCTCTAGCACATATAATAAAATGTATGATAAACATCATGTTAGAGAAAGACAACGTAGACACACTCGGACTACAAACCGCACCAATATTGGCGCCTGGCAGCAACCTGGCGCCCTGCACTTCACTTCGGCACACCACACTACACCTCGGCACACCACACTCCACTCCGACACACCACACTGCACTTTGGCACACCCCAATGCACCTCGACACACCACACTGCACCTCGGCACATCATACACTGCACCTTCACTTCGACACATACATACTTCGACGCACACATACTACGACGCACACACACTACGACGCACACACTTACACTTCTCGGCACACACATACTTCAACACACTTACGCTTCTCGGCACACACATACTTCGACACACTTACGATTCTCGGCACACCCATACTCTTCGTTACATCTACACTTCGACTCCCATATACTTCGACACATCTACATGTCGACACCTACACCTCGACGCATGCGCACTGGGCAGCACACATTGGCGCCCAGATCTCGACACGCCTCAGAATTCGGCTGGCGCCCAGAGTTTGACACACAGTCTCCTTTCTCTCTTTCTCTTGGTTTTTCCCATGATCAACTCACCAAAACACTAAGTACAAACACTCACAAATCATCAATTAACCTCAATTTATAACACATCAACTCTCAATCATCAAGAAACTTCACCAATTGCATGAGTATATGCATGAATGCAACCCAACACCAAGGGTATAATGCATGTGGTACCATCACCGTCACTAATATAGCCACTCGGGCATGTCCTTCACTAATATCAAGGCCGAAGCCTACACCGTCACTTTGATGCATATGAGGCATGTGACTCCATGAACAATGCACCAACCACAAACAATCACATCATGTATGAATCAACACCGTCACTCGATTCATCACCGTCATTTAATCCACCGTCATTACACTGTCATTGCACCGTCATTACACCGTCATTTATTTCACCAATACACCATAAATAGCTCTATGGCTAACATCAATACATCATTCAATAGCTCTATGGCTAACATCAAACTCAAAAGTCATGGACTAAACTACCAAGACACCCCAAATTGACCCAACCCCAAGTACCAATTTCGACATCACCTACTTATGCATTTCATCAAACACCTTGTAGGCAACATATGCTCACAGTCATTTCAACACCAAAACACCACAATTTCACCAAACTGACTCAACCACAACATTAATCACACAACTAACAACACAAACAACTCAATAATCATCCTAGAGTCCAACCCATACATAACCATCATCATATACCCCATTATAGGTGGGAGAGAGCCCCCTTACCTTAATAGATTGAAGAAAACAAGCACTCTCTCCACCAAGAATCCAAGATTCACCAACAAGTAAGCTTCTCTTCTTCTTCCTTAGAGCTGTCGCACCTCTCTCTCTCTCTCTCTATGATTTTTCTTTGCTTTGGTTGCAAAATGAGCTCTCACCCTCAACACTTAAACTTATAGCATGAATATGGGCCTACTAATGGATCATGGGCCTTTATTCACACCTCCTCAATTGCTCAAACACCTCCTAAATAAAATAAAACTCCAAATTAATTATTTGACTTAATAACATGTTGTAAGCCTTAAATAACCCAATTAAATACATAATTGAATTATTTTTGGGGCGTTACAGCAGTCACAAGTAGTGAGATTGGAGGAGCCTGATGAAGAGATTCCGCCAGTACAACACACCCTCAACACAATCTCAGGTGGATTTGCAGGTGGTGGAGAAACAAGCTCGGCTCGCCGCAGATATGTACGACAAGTAATGCACATTAGCAGTTCAACCCAGAATTCAACAATTTCTCCCCAAGGACTTCAAAGGCATCTCACCACATGAAGATGGCCCTCTAGTCATAGTAGTCCAAGTACTCAACTACAACGTTCGACGTGTATTGATGAGTACATAAAAGGAACCAGGCCAGAAATACAAAAGGCGCATGGCCAACACCTAAAGCCCTAAATAGCATCAGAAACTTGGGTCTCTTCGACGACTTCGTCTTCAGGAGAAGACACCGAAACCAATTTACCATCCACAACTTCTTTCAAGGGATCCAACTCAGAAAGTACCAAAGCAGGGTTCAAAGCCTGAATTTGTTCCTTATCCTTATAAAAGCCCTTCAGCATGCCAAGGGCAATGTCGACGCGCAGTTCCTCAATCACAGCGTCTTTGGCACGTAAGCATCCTCCATCTCCTTTTTCTTCTCCGCAAAAGAAGACTTTAACTCGGCAACAAGGCTTTCATAGGAAGAGATTTTCTTCTCTTGTGCCTGTTGCAAAGAGCGAACCTCCTCAATTTTACCCTTCCACTCAGCTTCGGTTTCTTCTAACCGTTTCATGACGAGCTCCTCCTTCTCCTTAAACGCTTGGTTCTGCTCAGCTAGTTTTGCTTTCAAATCTCCATTGTCCTTGACAAGCTGAGCGTGCTCGGCGAGGATCTTCCTAGCAGACTCGACGTCTTTCAATCCCTGCTTTTCACGCAGGCGAAGCTTGTTGTATTCGTCACCGATGACATGCCCAACGATTGCGGTTTTCAGAGCAAAAGACTGCAACATTAAGCAAGCCTGCTCCAAGCCGATATTTCTCACTTTATCAGCATCATTGACAGTGGCGACGTTCTCGCGAACAAACTTCTTCACAGGAAACCTTTTATCCCAAAGGGATGTCACCTCTCCTTCTCCAACAAATTCCTGAAAGAGCTCGGTCCAACCGACCTCGGCATCTACACTCTTCAACTTCTTACTCGCAGAAGCCGACACTTTTTCAGGAGACCTCTTTCGAGAAGTCTTACCCTCCGTCTCCTGATGATCCTCTTCCATCGGTCCAGAAGACGAACTAGCCATCTACACTCCTCAGCATCTTCCCTACCACCTCTCTGCTCCCCCATAGCCTGTGCTATGGCTTGCAGAGCCTCAGCTAGAGCAGCATCAATCCTTCGGGCCATTTTCAACCTAACACTGCAGCATTAACATTTGATAAGAAACAATTAACACTACCTAGTTGTCATAGATACTATGATGCATAAACTTGGCCGGAACACTAACGAATCGCGCTCGATACCACTAATGTAACACCCCCCTCTATTTAATATTAATTAAACTAATGAAAATCAGAGTTTTTTTTTTCAAAATTTGTCCACGCACCTCAAAGAGGGTGATGCATTTCATCAAAACACCGTCAAAACATAATTAAAAATTCAAACGCATCTAGTGCGTAAACTGCATATCATAGTTACATGGGATAAAACCCTAAACTTGTTTGATGTTTCTGAGAATCCAAAAATAGTTCACAGCAGCGGAAAAGAAAATCAAGTTCAACACCCTCAATACATAATTTAAAACAGTTTAGTCCAAAACATAAGACAGTAATACTAAGACCCCAATCCCGGGTGTTACTAGATCAGAGCCGACTCAAATCCCAAAAAGTCTAGATGTCTTCACTCAGATTCACCTGCATGTCGCCACGAGAGCAGGCAACATAAAAAATGCTAGGGTGAGTCTCTTTACATAAATAATAACAAGTAAAATAAGCATCATATTCGGAAAACATCTAGTAACAACAATTCATAGCAATTAAGCATTCACCATTCAATTAGAACATCAACAAGTCACAACAAGGATAGATTAAGCATCAATGAGAATCCAAGGGATGCATGATTTGTATGCATGTGTGCAATATGCATGTGGATCCATCATCACCTCAAAAACCCCGTCGGGTACTCACCAACTGTTTGGCCGAAGCCACTCATCAACTGTTTGGCCGAAGCCACTCATCAACTGTTTGGCCGAAGCCATGCATATGATTTATGTGGCACCATGACAATGCATCACAACGCAATAAGCACATTATATTACTTATTAACTCCCACCTCATCAATTGTTAACCACCACCTCATCAATTGTTAACCACCACTGGGTCAATTATTAAGTTATTCCTCACTTAAAAGCCCAACCACTCCATAAGGACCTTTTCTACACTTAAGGACTATTTTGACCCCCAAAGATTAATTTTATACTCAAGGGATTATTTTGGCACGTTATGATTAATTTAATATTTAGGGACTTATATTAACCTATTAGGATTAATTGGACTCTAAGGGATTATTTTGTCACGCCAAGGATTAATTTAATTCTTAGGGACCATTTAGTCACGCCAAGGATTAAATTAATTCTTAGGGACTAAACCATCACTTAGACGCATTTTGGGCACCTAGGCGCCAAGGGGCAGCCACTTTGGCGCCCCCACTTAGTGCAACACACACACACACAGCAGCACACACACCCACAGGCGCCAAGTTTCTAGAAATCGGCGCCTCCTCCTTGCCGTGCCACTCGCTGCAAAGACACACACATCGCACATCGCCCACGGGCGCCATATTCCTAAGGAATTGGCGCCCCCGCTACCAACTCATTTGCCCCAACCGAGACCCCAACCACATAACCGAGAACTGGGCGCCACTTTGCCTAGCAAATGGTGCCCCTGCCCTGCATGACCACCCAGCACACCAAATCGCCCATCAGGCGCCAAATGCATGGGACATTGGCGCCCCTTCCCCTACGCTCAACACAAACAAATTAAAATTGATGGCATAGCGCCATTTGCCTAGGCATTTGGCGCCCCCTCACCCAAATACTTCCATTAAACCAACCCAAACCTAATTTTTAATTCAACAACTTAATCCTCACATAAAACAACACACATGTAGATATCAAATCAACTTCATCAATTTATTACATTCACATACTTCACTTCATGAACACATTTCTTCAAACACATAACATGCAAAATTCACAATACATGATTTTCCAACAACAAGTAGCATGGTAGCAACTATTTAAACACCCATACAACAACAATCATAAAATGAACACAAATCCACACAATCAATTCATGCTAGGCTATTTCCCTACATAACACATATTCTACTAGTTATCATGAACATAATGAGAATCCCCTAACCTTTGGTGAGCTAAGATTTCCAAACAACCACCAACAAATCACCAAAATGAGTCCTTCCCCTTCCTATGAGAGCTGACCGTGGGCTTCTCTCTCTTGGGTAACCATGGAGAAATCAAAATGGTAGAAATGAGCTTATGGAACTCTTAGAAATGGAACAAGGAAGAGAAATAATGAAGATTAAGACCAAGAATTCACTTACCCACCAAGAATCAAAGGAAAAGTTCTCACCTTTCCTCCTCTCCTTCACGCCGTGTATCCTCCTCCTCCCTCTCAATTCCTTCGTTGCTTTCTTTTTCTTTCAAATGAGGGTTATGTGACTTTGTGTAGGGTTTTTGGGGTTTTGAGGTAATTGGGCTTGGGTCATTAAGTGACTTGGGCCCTTATTTGCACCACTCTTTTTACTTATTCATATACTCCCTGAAAATAAAATAAAATGAACTCTAACTCAATTATTCCACTTAATTAAACTAGACCCCCTTTTGATAAAATAAACCCAACTTAATTAATTAATTTAATTAAATGTTGCAAGCCTTAAATAACTTAATTAGATAAATAATTAAATTATTTTGGGCGTTACAACTCTCCCCCACTTAAAGAATTTCGTCCTCGAAATTACCTGAATCGAACAACTCCGGATAGGCCTCCTTCATCTTACTCTCCAACTCCCAAGTTATGCTTTCACCCACTGCTCCTAACCACACTACCTTCACCAAATTGATCTCCTTGCCTCTCAAGACCTTCACCTCACGGTCCTCAATCCTAACCGGCATAGTCTCCACTGTAAGGTTCTCTCTCACCTCTACATCATCCATCTGCACTACATGAGATGGGTCTGGCACATACTTCCGCAACTGAGACACATGGAATACATCATGCAGATTAGCAAGATTAGGTGGCAAAGCCACCCGATAAGCAATTTTCCCAACTCTTTCTGAAATCTGATATGGTCCAATAAAACGCGGAGTTAACTTCTTAGACTTCAACGCACGACCCACACCTAATGTCGGAGTAACTCTCAAAAATACATGATCACCAGCCTGAAACTCTAGATCCTTCCTTCTCTTATCATGGTAACTCTTCTGTCTACTCTGTGAGGCCTTCATCTTCTCTCTAATCACCTTCACTTTCTCTGTGGTCTCACGCACCAACTCAGGACCTAGCACCACACTTTCTCCAGTTTCGTACCAACACAATGGAGTTCTACATCTCCTCCCGTACAATGCCTCAAAAGGCGCCATACCGATACTCGAATGAAAACTGTTATTGTAAGTGAATTCAATCAGTGGCAAATGAGAATCCCATGAACCTCCCTGCTCAAGAACACATGCTCTCAACAAATCCTCAAGTGATTGAATTGTCCTCTCTGTCTGCCCATCTGTCTGGGGATGATATGCTGAACTCAATCTCAATTTGGAACCCAAAGCCTCTTGCAAACTTCTCCAAAACTCGGAAGTGAACCTAGGGTCCCTATCAGACACAATACTCAGAGGCACACCATGCAACTTCACAATCGTCTTGACATAAATATCCGCCAACCTCGGAACTGGATAAGTAATATTAATCGGTAAAAAGTGTGCAGATTTAGTCAATCTATCAACAACCACCCATATGGTATCAAACCCCCTCACTGTAGTCGGCAAACCAGTCACAAAATCCATGGAGATACTATCCCACTTCCATTCAGGAACATCCAATGGTTGCATCAACCCCGCTGGCTTCTGATGTTCTACCTTAGATTTCTGACACGTCAAGCAAGCATACACAAACTGAGCCACATCTCGTTTCATGCCAGGCCACCAGAACAGTCTCTTCAAATCTTGATACATTTTAGTGGCCCCCGGGTGGATACTCAACTTACTCCGATGACCTTCTTCTAGAATTGCCTTCTTAATCTCATCATCATTAGGGATACAAATCCTCCCACGGTATCTTAACACATCCTGCTCATCTATCACATAATCTTCGCTCTGAGAGTGGTCAATCCCAACTGCAATTTCAACCAGTTTAATGTCCTTCTTTTGAGCTTCCCGAATAACATTCAAAAAGTCATTGTGAATCTTCAACACACCCAATCTCACACTCTTAGGTGTCACCTCGCAGACTAGACTCAAATCTCGAAACTGTTCAATTAGTTCAAGTTCTTTCACCATCATTGCAGATACATGTAAGGACTTTCTACTCAAAGCATCAGCTACCACATTAGCTTTCCCCGGATGATAGTTCAAGCTAAAGTCGTAGTCTTTCAGCAATTCCAACCATCTCCTTTGTCTCATATTCAATTCTTTCTGGTCAAACAGATACTGCAATCCTTTATGATCACTGAATACCTCAAACTTAGAACCATACAAATAATGTCTCCAAATCTTCAAGGCAAAAACAATTGCCGCAAGCTCCAAATCGTGAGTGGGGTAATTCTTTTCATGAATTCTCAACTGTCTTGAGGCATAAGCCACTATTTTACCATTTTGCATCAAAACACCTCCTAGCCCCATTTTAGACGCATCGCAATATACTACAAAAGGCTCTCCAGATTTTGGTAATGTCAAAACAGGTGATGTTGTCAACCTTCTTTTCAATTCTTGGAAACTTTCTTCACATTTGGAATCCCACACAAATGCCTTTCCTTTACAAGTCAATTGAGTTAGCGGGAGTGCCAACTTTGAAAACCCCTCAATAAATCTTCTATAATATCCTGCCAATCCAAGTAAACTTCTAATCTCGTGAATCGACTTAGGAGCCTCCAATCGCATCACCGCATCAACTTTAGATGGATCTACCGCAATCCCATCACCAGAAATAATATGACCTAGAAAGCTCACTTCCTTCAACCAAAAGTCACACTTTGACAACTTAGCATACAACTTTTTCTCTTTCAACACTTCTAGCACTAACTTCAAATGCTCTGCATGTTCCTCTTCGGACTTGGAATACACCAAAATATCATCTATGAAAACCACCACAAACCGATCCAAGTAGTTATGGAAAATACGGTTCATGTACTCCATAAACACCCCCGGTGCATTAGTGACACCAAACGGCATTCTGTAATACTCATAATGCCCATATCTCAAATCCGAATCTTTGTCTTACGAATATCCTCATCTTTCATTTAATCGATGATAGCCCGATCTCAAATCAATTTTGCTAAACACCTTAGCACCTACAAGGTGGTCCATCGGATCGTCAATTTCGGAAGTGGATACTTGTTCTTGATTGTCACTTTGTTCATTGTCTATAATCAATGCAAAGCCGCATACTTCCATCCTTCTTCTTCACCAAGAGTAATTGGCGCTCCCAAGGTGACACACTAGGTCTTATGAACTTCTTCTCAAGTAAGTCCTCTAACTAACTCTTCAACTCAGATAATTCGGATGCGGACATCCATAGGGAGCCATAGACACGGGTCAGTGCCGTGCACTAGATCAATACCAAACTCTACTTCTCTTTCAGGCGGCACATCTGGAATTTCGTCAGGAAACACTTCAGGAAATCCACGAACTATTGGCAACTCTTCAATCTTAGCTTGGCTCTCAACGGACAACGATGCCATTAATGAAAACAGCTTGACTTCTCCCTTCATAGCTCTATGCAACTGACCAGAATACAACAATGCAGGCTCTTCTCCCTTAGTAGAAGGAAATCTCACGGATCTACTAGCACAATTAATATGTACTTGGTTATCAACTAACCAGTCCATACCTAGAATGATGTCCAAACCTCCTAAAGGCAAGCAAATAAGATCAACAAGAAACTCTCTGCCAAAAACTGACAGAGGACATCTAGCACACATTAGGGAGGTAGTTACTGAACCTTTGGCTGGGGTATCAATAACCATGTCCCTTCTCATTGTAGACAAAACAAGACCCAATTTCTCAGCACACAATGCAGCAATGAAAGAATGAGTAGCACCAGTATCTACTATAGCAATCAAAGGAGTGTCGTTAATAAAACAAGTACCTCTAATCGCGTTGTCCCCCTCGGATCCCGCCAAAGCAAACACCTTCCCTCTCGCTGCCTCCTGCTTGGGTTTAGGACATTTATTGCTCTTATGCCCCGCTTCCCGACAGTTGAAACAAACAATTTCTTTCTCTTTACATTCATTAGACTTGTGGCCCCTCCGCCCACACTTGAAGCAACGGATCTCTGTGCACTCACTACTCTTATGGCCTGGTTTCTTGCAAGCAAAACACACAATACCTGCTGATTCACCTCCCCCACTTGAACCTTTACCCGCACTTGCCTTCCACTTTCCTTTACCTCCACCAACATCATATGGTTTTCCCCGAAACTGAGCATTCTTCTTCTCCCTAACAATTTTGTAAGCAGCAGCACTGTCTTCTTCATAAATTCTACACTTGTCCACTAGCTTGGCAAAATCTCGAATCTCCTGGTATCCAATGGCTTTCTTGATCTCTGGCTGTAGACCATTCTCAAACTTTACACACTTGGAAAATTCTGAATCAGCTTGGTTGTCATAGTAAGGGCAAAACTTGACCAACTCCTCAAACTTGGTTGCATATTCACTCTGAGACTTGTTTCCTGTTTGAGCCCAAAACTCCACCTCCTTTTTAGCCCGCACGTCTTCCGGATAATACTTCCTTGTAAACTCTTCCTTGAATACCCCCCAAGTGATTTCTTCACCCGCAGCTTCTAGCCTCTGTTTCTTCCTCATCCACCAATCATCCGCTTCTTCTTTCAGCATATGAGTCCCAAATTTCACCTTTTGTGCTGGGGTGCACGCCATAACACGGAAGATTCGCTCTATCTCCTTCAGCCAGGTCAGTGCTCCATCCGGATCATATCTACCTTTGAAGGTAGGTGGGTTCTCACGTTGAAATGTAGCCAACTTGCGATCCTCAGCATCTTCCCTACCACCTCTCTGCTCCCCCATAGCCTGTGTTATGGCTTGCAGAGCCTCAGCTAGAGCAGCATCAATCCTTCGGGCCATTTTCAACCTAACACTGCAGCATTAACATTTGATAAGAAACAATTAACACTACCTAGTTGTCATAGATACTATGACAGACAAACTTGGCCGGACAGACCGAACTGCTCTGATACCACTAATGTAACACCCCCCTCTATTTAATATTAATTAAACTAATGAAAATCAGAGTTTTTTTTTTCAAAATTTGTCCACGCACCTCAAAGAGGGTGATGCATTTCATCAAAACACCGTCAAAACATAATTAAAAATTCAAACGCATCTAGTGCGTAAACTGCATATCATAGTTACATGGGATAAAACCCTAAACCTGTTTGATGTTTACAGTAATCCAAAAATAGTTCACAGCAGCGGAAAAGAAAATCAAGTTCAACACCCTCAATACATAATTTAAAACAGTTTAGTCCAAAACATAAGACAGTAATACTAAGACCCCAATCCCGGGTGTTACTAGATCAGAGCCGACTCAAATCCCAAAAAGTCTAGATGTCTTCACTCAGATTCACCTGCATGTCGCCACGAGAGCAGGCAACATAAAAAATTCTAGGGTGAGTCTCTTTACATAAATAATAACAAGTAAAATAAGCATCATATTCGGAAAACATCTAGTAACAACAATTCATAGCAATTAAGCATTCACCATTCAATTAGAACATCAACAAGTCACAACAAGGATAGATTAAGCATCAATGAGAATCCAAGGGATGCATGATTTGTATGCATGTGTGCAATATGCATGTGGATCCATCATCACCTCAAAAACCCCGTCGGGTACTCACCAACTGTTTGGCCGAAGCCACTCATCAACTGTTTGGCCGAAGCCACTCATCAACTGTTTGGCCGAAGCCATGCATATGATTTATGTGGCACCATGACAATGCATCACAACGCAATAAGCACATTATATCAATTGTTAACTTCCACCTCATCAATTGTTAACCACCACCTCATCAATTGTTAACCACCACCTCATCAATTGTTAACCACCACTGGGTCAATTATTAAGTTATTCCTCACTTAAAAGCCCAACCACTCCATAAGGACCTTTTCTACACTTAAGGACTATTTTGACCCCCAAAGATTAATTTTATACTCAAGGGATTATTTTGGCACGTTATGATTAATTTAATATTTAGGGACTTATATTAACCTACTAGGATTAAGTGGACTCTAAGGGATTATTTTGTCACGCCAAGGATTAATTTAATTCTTAGGGACCATTTAGTCACGCCAAGGATTAACTTAATTCTTAGGGACTAAACCATCACTTAGACGCATTTTGGGCACCTAGGCGCCAAGGGGCAGCCACTTTGGCGCCCCCACTTAGCGCAACACACACACACACAGAGCAGCACACACACCCACAGGCGCCAAGTTTCTAGGAAACTGGCGCCCCTCCCTTGCCGTGCCACTCTGCCTGCAGCACACACACACTGCACATCAGCCACGGGCGCCATATTCCTAAGGAATTGGCGCCCCTCCTGCCAACTCCAGCCCCAACCGAGACCCCCAACCACATAACCGAGAACTGGGCGCCACTTTGCCTAGCAAATGGCGCCCCTGCCCTGCATGACCACCCAGCACACCAAATCGCCCATCAGGCGCCAAATGCATGGGACATTGGCGCCCCTTCCCCCTACGCTCAACACAAACAGCCGAAAACAGTGGCATAGGCGCCATTTGCCTAGGCATTTGGCGCCCCCTCACCCAAATACTTCCATTAAACCAACCCAAACCTAATTTTAATTCAACAACTTAATCCTCACATAAAACAACACACATGTAGATATCAAATCAACTTCATCAATTTATTACATTCACATACTTCACTTCATGAACACATTTCTTCAAACACATAACATGCAAAATTCACAATACATGATTTTCCAACAACAAGTAGCATGGTAGCAACTATTCAAACACCCATACAACAACAATCATAAAATGAACACAAATCCACACAATCAATTCATGCTAGGCTATTTCCCTACATAACACATATTCTACTAGTTATCATGAACATAATGAGAATCCCCTAACCTTTGGTGAGCTAAGATTTCCAAACAACCACCAACAAATCACCAAAATGAGTCCTTCCCCTTCCTATGAGAGCTGACCGTGGGCTTCTCTCTCTTGGGTAACCATGGAGAAATCAAAATGGTAGAAATGAGCTTATGGAACTCTTAGAAATGGAACAAGGAAGAGAAATAATGAAGATTAAGACCAAGAATTCACTTACCCACCAAGAATCAAAGGAAAAGTTCTCACATTTCCTCCTCTCCTTCACGCCGTGTATCCTCCTCCTCCCTCTCAATTCCTTCGTTGCTTTCTTTTTCTTTCAAATGAGGGTTATGTGACTTTGTGTAGGGTTTTTGGGGTTTTAAGGTAATTGGGCTTGGGTCATTAAGTGACTTGGGCCCTTATTTGCACCACTCTTTTTACTTATTCATATACTCCCTGAAAATAAAATAAAATGAACTCTAACTCAATTATTCCACTTAATTAAACTAGACCCCCTTTTGATAAAATAAACCCAACTTAATTAATTAATTTAATTAAATGTTGCAAGCCTTAAATAACTTAATTAGATAAATAATTAAATTATTTTGGGCGTTACAGCTCCACCTTGGCATCTTTGTTAGAATTCTCTTTGGCCACAAGCTTTTATCGAGCTAGCCTCTCTTGAGCTTTCTTGAGGTAATTCTTTATATCCTTCTCCTTGAGATCCATGCGACCTACAATACAGCGCACAAAAGAGAAACAAATGAGATTCAAATACTCAATAATAATTAGATGAGGGAAGAAGAAGACTTACACAATAAATCATTCAGCCCATGCTCGTTCCCCTCTAAATCAATTACATCTTTGCAACTCATGGGAAAAAGTTTGGACAGCAAATCTATGTCCTCCTGGAACTCAGGAGCAAGCCTATCCTTGCAGACACCGGTAATACCATAAACTTCACTTTGCAAATAAAGAGGGAAGTGAGGAACCCCTTTATTACTGACGAGAAGTTCAGGATAGTAGGGAGAAGCTTGAACTCGGAAAAATTTCATCTTGAAGGACTTGTAAGAGGTGGTATACAGGGTAAGCAGTGATCGACTTGCGTGGTTATAGAAAGATATCCATCTACCTAAACCCTCACCCTTTGTCCTAAAAAGGAGAAAAAACCCCTATCCTAGGAGTCATTTTCAACGCCCTACAAATAATTTGAAAAGCCCTCATAAAACCCAAACTATTAGGATGCAACTGGGTAGGAGCTTTGTTTAAAGCTCTCAGAACCTCATTTTCAAACCTAGTGAAGGGCATCTTCACCTTCAGGTCCTCAAATAAGCAGGCGTACATATATGTACTTTCCTCCACCACACCCTTGGGACGCATCATACACACTGGCTCATTCTCCCTACAACACTCGATGACCACGTCTCCAGTTGAGGACAACAAGTTATCCTTCCTAAAAGCTTGTAATTCCTTGGTATTCAGCATTTTGGACGAAAACTGGCTAGCTTCGAAAGATGATACAGAATCAACATTCAGTTCTGAAGCCATAAAAACTCGGACTTCTTGAGACCTCGTGGAGGGCAACGCCAAATACTTGGTTCCACCGGACGAAGAAGTAGGGAGACCCACACTAGACTTGGAGAAAAAACGGTCTCCTGGGAAAAAACGAGGAGAAGGATCAATACCCTCATCATCCGAAGAATCAGAAGAGTCAGAAGAGCTGACATCGGATGGCTCAGAAATCTCGGAAATGGATGACTTGATTTTTTCCCATTTCTTTTTAGTTCTTTCCCAGCGAGGTCTACATTCGTCTAAATCACTTGGTAAGCTAAGGGGACCTCAGCCACCTCAGCTCCACTCTCATCCACCTCCCAAATTTCTACCATCCTACTTAATTAAACAAGGAAGTAAGTAGAGATGAGGGAGAAAATACCTGAAAATGAAGAAGATGAGAAGCTGAGGATGTGCACAGAAGGAAAACAACAACAGAGAAGAAACTGAGGAAAGGTAATGTTGAGATCATAAAACAACTTACCTTTTTATAGGAAATATCCATTTAATACACGCGCTACTCAAAACGTGGAGTAGGTGAAGCGATGGGCAGACTTTTTGAATCAGCAATGATGAATCGCTGAACGGACACGCATCCCAAGGAAAGGGAAACGATGAACAAAAATAAGAAGACCAAGGATACCATCAAGCAATGCCGAGCTTCGACAAACATCAAAAACCCTTCGCTGAGTGAAACTTAGCTTGGGCTTTGTAACGCCCCAAAATAATTTAATTATTTGTTTAATTAAGTTAGTTGAGAAGTACCACATTTTATTAAGTCAATTAATTAAGTTGGAGTTTTATTTTATTTAGGAGGTATTATAGTGACTAGTTATATTAAAAGAAATAATAGAGTATTTAATATAACTAAGAGGTGTTGGGTAGTAAATAAGGGAGTGGTAATTTATTTATTTCAGGAGGTATTGAAGTAACTAGAGAGTGCAAATAAAGGGCCCAAGACCCACTAATAGGCCCAAATTAAAGGAAATAACTTTAGGGGTAGGGTTTTCCTCCCCATTTGGAAGCAAAGAAAAGAAAAAGGAGAGGGAGAGAGTGAAGTGAGGGGGACAAGCAGTGAGGGAGGAGAAGGAAAAATAAGAAAAGAAAGGAAAGAAGGAAGGAAAAGTCAAACAAATAATAAAAATGGGAGAAAGGGATCCGAGAGAGAGAGAATGGAGAAACAGGGAAAGAAAGAAAAAGAAAAAAAAGGGTGAGGGAGAAGGGAGTGAGGCCGACGGCCTGTTCATGAAAGGGAGGGGGAGCTTCTCTTCATTTTGGCTTGGGGTAAGTGGTATGTGGTACCAATCTTCCCCATTTTTCTTCCTCTATCTTTTAGTGTAAATTTCATACACTAATTCCTTTCCATTTTCACTTTGCCATAAATGGGTTTTTGAAGCTCAAAGTAGGAGAGTATCCATTTTTGGTGGTTCTTGTGTTTTTGAAGGAGAGGCTACTAGGTTCTTCAATTTTGAGGTATGGGGGCTCTCTTTCATAGTTAATAATCTATAAACCTTGAAATCATATGGATTAGGTGTTAGGAGTAGTTGTTTAATTAATTAATGAAGTAATTGAGTGTTTGGTGGTTTGAGTTTTGTGCTAATTCTATGTTTGTTGCTGTATTTGTATTTAATTTGATGATACCATGATGCTTGATGTTGGAAATAAATGTGTTGCTAAATGTGCATGCCATGTGTTTGATAAAATGCTCCCATGTGAAGAAAGATGAGAATATGTTGATTTAATGATGTTGATTAAATGCCTAAGTGAGTATTGTTAAGGTGAGTTACATGAATTTAATGCAATATAATGTGTAATAGGTGTTAAATAATAATGAGGTATTATGGTGTTAATTGATATAATTTATTAGGAGGAATATTGGTGTTTATTAGGTGTTTAATAGATTGTATGAATTAGAGTTGGGTGGGAGTGTGTGTGTAGTTGTTGATAAATTATATATATTGGGTTGCTGGAATAGTGATAGGGGCGCCACTCTGCTAGTAAAATGGCGCCTGGTTGCTGTATTTTCGGTTTGGGTGTGTGCAGGGGAGGGGGCGCCAATTCCCCATGAATCTGGCGCCTGGTGCACTGTGCGTGTGTGCAGTGTGGCTGGGTGGGGGAATGAACAGGAGCAGGGGCGCCAACTTGCTGGGAGTTTGGCGCCTGGGTGTGCAGCAAGTGTTGCTGTGTTGGCGTGAACAGTGCCAGGGGCGCCATTTGGCTGCCCTGTGCGCCTGTTTTGGCGCCTAGGTGTGCAATGGTGTCTAAATGTGGGTTCAAATTAGTCCCTAAGTGTGGAATTGATCCGTGTGGCGCCAAATGTAACATCCCAAACTGCTTCTAGAACTGTTGACTGCCCCCACGAACCAACACGAGTCTTTTCAGCATGCTTTGTCCTCACTTGCATGCTTTCCGGAAAAACTTCCCAGAAGGTCACCCATCCCACTACTACTCCAAGCCAAGCACGCTTAACTATGGAGTTCTTATGGGATGGGCTCCCGAAAAGAAGATGCATCTTGTTGGTATAGGTAGTCCAAATCAATTCTTTTAAGCCTTCCTTCAACTGCATGCACCCCATACCGCGACCTCGGGATCCTCTCATTCGGTGCGTATTCGGTTCATTCACGCGCCCTTCGCTTTAAAGTCGCCAGAGCCGCACTTTGCCATGCCACCTTTTTGGGCGGCGGCGATCACTCCCCGCCCTCGTCACCCGGATGTCACATGCCCACCACGGCCCGCTTGGTTCGTCCTCGAACCACACCGCATCGGGAGAGGTCTCGCCGCTCGATACCATTTGTAACATCCCAAATCGCTTCTAGAATCGTTGACTTCCCCACGAACCAACATGAGTCTTTTCAAAGATGCTTTGTCCTCACTTGCATGCTTTCGGAAAACTCTCAGAAGGTCACCCATCCCACTACTACTCCAAGCCAAGCACGCTTAACTATGGAGTTCTTATGGGATGGGCTCCCGAAAAGAAGATGCATCTTGTTGGTATAGGTAGTCCAAATCAATTCTTTTAAGACTTCCTTCAACTGTACAGTCCCATACCTGCACAGCCTCAAGATCCCTCTCATTCCGGTGCGTATTCGGTTCATTCACGCGCCCCTTCGCTTTGAAGCTGCTAGGAGCCGCACTTTGCCATGCCACCTTTTTGGGCACCGGCGATCACTCCCCGCCCTCGTCAGCCCCGGATGTCACACCAAACTAGTCCCTAGGTGTCAAAATAGTCCCTAAGTGCTAAAATAATCCTTATGGTGTCAAAATGGTCCCTAGATGTCAAAATGGTCCCCGAGGTGTCAAACTAGTCCTTAGGTGCTAAAATGGTCCATATGGTGTCAGATTGGTCCTTAAGTGCTAAAATGGTCCTTAGGTGTCACATTAGTCCTTAAGAGGTGATTTGGTCCTTAGGTGTGGGTTTAGTCCTTGGTGTGACATTTAGTCCAATATGAGGTGTGTTGTGTTGTGGTGATGATTAAGCGGTGTGTGGGCTTCGACCATTGCGGTGTGTAGGCTTCGGCTAAAGCGGTGAGTACGCTCCGGCCAAATATTGTGAATAGAGGTGAGGTGTGAAATGAAAAGTGGTGAGTTTAATAATTGTTGTGGTAGATGTATTGTGTGTGATGCATTGTCATGGTGTCACATAAATCATGTGCATATAAAGCGGTGATGTAGGCTTCGGCCAAAGAGGTGACGTGGCTTCGGCCAAAGCGGTGAGTGCCCTCGAGGCTAAAAGCGGTGATGATGGATCCACATGCATATTGCATTTCATACATTACATGCATGCTCTGGTGATTGATTGGGTGTTCATAAAATAATGGTGTGTTAGGTGTAACTATATTCCTGGCATAACTGTGTTAATGGTGTATTTGAATTGACTGTATATCTGGTGTACCTATCCTACTGTGTTTCTTGTTTTATTTATTATTATCTATGTATTGAGACTCACCCTACTGCATCGTGTTGCCTCGTATGCCGGCAACCTGCAGGTGACGGTGATTAAAGGTGTTTAGAGATCCTTCTTCTAGTGTGGTCGAGTCGGCTCTGATACGTAGCACCGGGGGGGAATATTTAGTAGTGGTTATTTTATTATGTTTTGAACTATTATGTTAAGTTAGTATCTTCCACTGTTGTACTACTTCATTCTCAAACTTGTTGGTGCTATGTATCATATACTGGAGTTTTACTTTAATTAATATTTTGGAATATTGTAAGGTGTTTGATGAAATGTAGCACTCTCTTGAGGTGCGTGGAAAATTTTGAAAACTCTGATTTTATTTACATAGTATTAATAGAATATAGAAAGGGGGTGTTACATTAGTGGTATCAGAGCAGTTCGGTCCGTCCGGCCAAGTTGTCGAGTCTGTTAACCCTCGAGTCTTGGTACTCGTTCTGAATCATAATCATGTTGTTGTTTATTACTGTGATCCTTGTTGGTTTGCTTTTCTTGACATGTCTTGTAATTTCGTTGGTGGATAGCAATTAAAATTTATTGAGGTGTGTGTACATGAAATATGTGACTGTTGGTTGTACCACTGATTTTGGTTGTTTGCGACTGTTGTTGGTATCATTAAGATATGTGTGATTAAAAGAGTTCTAACGACGTCAAATGAGTGAAAGTCGTGACGACGCCTTCGCACTCCGGACTGCGTTAAAAGTCTTTTAATGTGGTAGTTATAAATTTGAAAGGAAGTAGTTTTTGTGACCTTAATTAGTTGGTTGCATGAGTAGGAGGGACTGATCACCCCAATCACTCATCCCAAATGAAAGAGGCGACAATAACTCATGGTTATTATTAAATTTGGATGCATGCACTAATTTTAATTTGATTGATTGCTTGATTAGCTTATTAGAATATAGAGAGTACTCTAATGTGACCTAATCTTGGTAAATTATACACTAGACAATATTTGAAGGATTACTTGTTGAATACTGTTGCACTTGATTGACGTCCTTGCCATAAGTTGATTGTTTTGTGATGCATATGAGTTAAATTTGATTTGTGCTTAATTGTCTCGAAGTTAGTATGCTAAAACGAAATGTTGTGTAAGGCTATATTTTCATTAGCTCAACTATGATTGCATAATTTGAAGTTTTGACACTTTCGGTGTTTCAATTTGACTTGTTTCGTGAGCATGATGTGATTGTCAAAATTAAATGATTAATTTTCCTTACCGTTGGAGTTTATGTCGGAAATTAAATTTTGAACTAATAAGTAGTTGTTTATGTAGTTGCATGCTCGAGTGATAGTAAGGTTGGGGGTTTGCATATAATTCCTTTTTGACAAAACAGTGAGTTCTATGTTTTTGCAAAAACGGTACTTGGAAAATTTGGTGCTATTGGGAATGAATGGGATGTCAAATTAGTGTTGAATTTTATTTCCAAGTTGTTCTAAGATTTCATTTCAAAATGAGACATGATTTCGGCTTTTGAACCAATTAGGTTGTGGTTTAATGACATTTGAAATTATGAGATTTTACATAAATTGCATGATTAGGTGAGTTAAAATTTTTATGCTACGCGAATGTGAGTCCAATAATATTTGTCAAGGTTTTAGAAACAAATGTAAACAAATTTAAGTACTTTTGACTGTGAACTACAATTGTATAATTGTGTTCGTTTTACGACTTAACGTTGGCATTGTTGTTGCTATCACTAGCATTAGTTGTCACTTCTTGAAAATTGTTTTACGTGGATTATAAATCTAATGATGGAAACCGTGCAACGAGACTTTTGTGCACTTCTATTACTTGACTAGTTTTCCTTGTTAAGTGTTGACAAGGGTAATTAATTTCATTTGGTTAAACTAATAGCAAGTCTTGAATCAAAGCAATTGTTTTATGATGCAGGTGTTGGTTATATTCTTTGTGATAGGAAATCAGCTCAATTTGGTAGAACTATATGCCCCATGATATTTTCTAGGGAAGTTGTAAAATTGCATGTTAACCAATCCTTAGGAATAAAGAAAATCGAAGAAAATGCCTACATGTTTAATCTTTCGGATTTGCGTGTTTAAGTTGTTGCATGATTGGTTATGTTTATTTGGTGTTGAATGAAATGCATGAGTATGTGATAATTATAATTGGTTTTGGTGATTGGTCATGATGAGTTTTGCTTGCTTATAGTTTTATACGTTTCTGGACACTGTTTCAGTCTTTTGAAAACTGGTACTGATTGGTTGAGTCAAAAATTATGTGGTTGAGTGTTTTCGAAAATAGACTTAAAGCCGGTCGTTTTGGCACTAGTTTCGTTAAATTCGGAGTTGTGTAGCTCCAGTTATGAGTCTCCAAAGTCGGGTCAAATTTCTAGAGTCAATCTATGGGTAGGTTCGGTTTTTGCAAGTTTTATGCCTCCAAATGAACTCCGTATTGAACGATTCTTTTTCCCTTAGAAACTATACTCAAAATTATTTTAGTCGAGGTAAAGTTTTGCCTCATTTGGTCGAGTTTAAGTCCGTTTAAAGTGAAATGAAGTAGGAGGACAGAATCTGTCCAGTCTGGGAATTGCTTGAGTGTTTCTAAAAACTGTACTAATTGGCTCATTGTTTTGAAACTTTAATGATATATTCAGAAACTACACATCCGTGGCTTTCCAACAAGTATTTATTTGTCGAAATCCGAGGTCGTTTACTATTTTAATTAATTCGCCAAAGTAGGCGCAAAGTTACAGAATTTTCTGCACCCGAGTTTAGGTGGACTAATTTGAACGTTGAATAAAATGATTAATTGTGGAATAGGTTGAACTTGAATTTTGCTGTTATGATTGTATTAATTGTTGATGTGAATGATGTTGGATATATGATAAATTGTTGAGATTGGTATTGTTGTGTAATTACGGGTGTTAGGGTTGTTGGTCCTCTGGCCATAATTGTTGTTGTCTCTTGTGTTGGGTAGTCGGGTAGGATTTTGACAACCTACAGGTTAGAATACCTAATTGGGGAGTAAGAGTGTAGGGAAGAGTGTTTGATCTGTTGCGTATACGATAGAACATAGATGGGAACAATTAGAGGAGATAAGAAGAGTGGATGTTGATTTCATGAGTTTAGCGTAGATTCTCGAGGAGGATAGCAATCATCCATACAAGATAGTGAAGGAGAATAGGAGTTCTTAGTTTCGTGGGAAACCCTATGATGTTTCGGGTGGTAAGGGCAAGGGAGAGGAGAGTTCGAGCAAGAAGCCAAGTGGGGGAGACGCTGCTGCGGGTATTGTGTGTCATAAGTGTGGTAAGCCGGGGGCATAAGAGTCCAGATTGCATGGTCAACAAATGTTTCAAGTGTGGTAAGGAAGGTCATATAGCTGCTAAGTGTGAGAAAAAGGGTGTGGTCTGCTACAACTGTGGGGAAGTGGGGCACATTAGTACCAAGTGTCCAAAGCCGAAGAAGGAGGAGTATAACGGGAGAGTGTTTGTCCTTGTAACACCCCAAAATAATTCAATTAATTAACTTAGTTGAGTTATTAAGGGTTTACAACATTTTAATTTTTAAGTCAAGTAATTCATTAAGTGAGTGTTAAGCATATGTTGCTATTTTAGGAAAATGTCTAAATAGGGAAAGGGTGTGTGGGTAGTAGAAAGCCCACGGCCTAATAAGGCCAAGGCCCCATTTAAGTCCTTTAAGGACATGTTAAATGGTACCTCCGTAGGGAACATTCCCATTCATGTTCCAAAAATCAGTTAAGTTACCAAATTTAGAAAGAGAGAGAAGTGAAACTTAGAGAGAAGGAAGAGAACTGAGCGTGGAGAGTTCAAGTGGAGAGGAGAGCTTGTTGCTATAGTTACTTGGAGAGTGAAGGGTTCTCAATCTTCTCAAGTTGTTAAGGTTAGGGGGTCCTTTTAATACTTGTAATGTCTTGTGTTTGATCGTGTTTCGGTGTGAGTATGTTCGATCACTTTGCATGTGTGTTTTATGTGTTTGTACATGACATGTTTTCTTTGTGTTTTGCTCTTTACTGTGATTGTTGGTGAGATACGACGGTGGATCGTTTGGAAAGAGAGGAGTGTAACTCTCTCTGTTCTGTGTGGTACGAGGAGAGCATTGCATGGTGAGGTATCAAGAGTGTGATCGGTGTAGTGTGGAGAAAATGAGCTTGCATGTAGAGTTAATGAGAGGATCGGAGCGAAGGAGTGAGTAATCCGAGTATGCATGAGTGTGGTGGTGAGAAACGAGTTGCATGTTGAGTCTAAGTAGAGAAACAGAGTAAAAGAAGTAAAATGGGGTTAAGCGCTTTATTACGCGCAGAAACCGAATCCCTTCGACTTAGAGTGAGGAAAGCGAAGTTGAGGTTGTCAACGCCTAGAGTGTCTTAGTGTTGAAAGTCTGTTGGTGAGTTTGAGGAGAGTACGTGTCTAAACACCATTAACGAGAAGTAGGGACGCATAGACCGAAGTGTAGGTGTCTCGCCTTAGGTTACCGAGGGTGTAGAGGTCCTCGGTAGGAGGTAGCGCCGTCGAGGTGAAACGCCCAAGTGCCTAAGAATAAGTGAACTGAACCAGGGAATACTGAGAAGCGATTTTCCACGACTTAGATGATTTTGGTGTAAGGAAGTGCGTAACTGTGAGCGCGTTGCCGAATTGAGGGTGTGAGTGTGGTTAGCCGAGGTACACACATAGTGTGCTGAGGTAAAGTTGCGTGGTTAGCCGAGGTACACATATAGTGTGCCGATGTGAGGTTAGGCGCCAATGTTGTCTAACACATTGTGGAACGCTACTGGGAGTGCTACTTTAGCACCAATGTGCATAAGTAAGGGAGCGATTAAGTCCATTTTGGTCCTTAGGTGACATTTTGGTCCCTAAGTGTCGTTGTGGTCCTCGGTGTGACAAGTAGTCCGTGGATGCCGAGGCCGAGGTGACCGAGAGGTCGGTTGTAGGTCCTAAGGTGATCTCTACCGGTGTTGTAGGGTCGACCTTAGCATCGTGATGATGTGCAGGTGGTGTAGACGTCGGTGTGAGCGATTTTGAGTAACGACGGAGTAGAACGACGAGTAACGACGGTGAAAAGCGGTGTAAACACTCACATACGTTATGATTGATTTGTGTGTGATTGTATTTGTCATGAAGTCACATGTTCATGTGCATATTACGACGGAGGAGGTCTCGGCCTCGGATATGGTAGGACTTCGGTCTCCATATCAAATAACGACGAGTTAACGACGGAGATGCCGACGGGCTAAATAACGACGGTGGAGGTACCTCATTGCATAGCATACGTGGATGGGTTGCATACATGCATACATTACATGAATTGTTGTGTTTGAGCTGGTTGATAATTGTTGTGTTTATGTGGACTATCGGTGAGTGATTTGTAATTTTGAACCGAGGTGTTTTTTTAGTGCTATCTCTATCCTTAAGCTTTCTTCACATTATATTACTTGTGTTAAGAGACTCACCCTAGCTGCTTATTGTTGCCTGCTCTCGTGGCAACTTGCAGGTACTCATGAGTGATAGCTGTGCCTAGTTGATGTTGGTTGAGTCCGCTGCCGTCGTGTAACACTGGGTTGGGGCCGAGTAGATTATTTTGTACTCTTTATACTGATCTTGTGTATATTTTGTTAGATAGTCTTTTGGAACTAAAACTATCATATTTGTGTAACTATTACTATGTAATATGACTTGTTGTGTTACTGGCCGAGGTGCCTTATATGATGGGCTGAGACCCTTTTGCCGTGGTGATGCGCATGACTGCATGCTTGTATAATGCTGTGAACTGTTTTGAACTTAATTGGTTTTCTGTTTTCCTTTTAATCACCAAATGTAGCACTCCTTTGAGTGGAATTTTGAAACTCTGATTTTAATTTAGTAGACCGAATTGATTAAGATAAGGGGGTGTTACATTGTTGGTATCAGAGCATAAGTTCGGTCTTGTCCGACCACGTAGTTGAGTCTAAGTGTCTTAAGCCTCGAGTCTTAGGCTCGTTCTAAACCAGTTCTTGATTTGTGTGACCAGTGAAGTAGAATGGCTGGAAGAGCTGGAAGAAATGATGTTTGCTATAATCTGCTGCGTTGAGGCGATGGCAAATGCTTTGGGAATCGACCTCGTGAGAATGCCGAGGATCTTGGAGCCCGTAGACTTGCTACTTTCCGGAGGAGAATCCTCCTACCTTCAAGGGAGGTATGATCCGATGGGGCTCTAGTATGGTTGAAAGAGAGAGAGAGAATTTTTGAGTGATGGATTGCACCGATGAGCAAAAGGTGAGGTTTGGGACTCACATGCTCGCCGAGGAAGCCGACGATGGTGGCTTGAATCTCTTCAAAGGTTGGAAAGCTGCCGAGGAAGGGATCACATGGGATAATTTCAAGAGGAGTTTATGAGGAAGTACTACCCGAAGACGTGAAAGGAAAGAAGGAGATGGAATTCTTGGAGCTCAAACAAGGTAACATGACCGTGTCTGAGTATCTTTGCCAAGTTTTCCGAAATGGGGCGAGTTCTATCCCCATTACTTTGGAGCTCCGCTTTGAGTTCTCCAAGTGTATCAAGTTTGAGCGGTTTGAAGCCCGAGATCAAGCAAGCCATTGGGTATCAAAGGATAAGGGTGTATTCGAGTTGGTTGGTGGACTGCTGCAGAATTTATAAAGAAGATAGTATGGCTACTAGCCGAGTGGGAAGGATAAGAAGACCTTCCAACCTCGTAACCGTTGGAAGCCTTATGACCATTCGGTGGTAGAGGAAAAGGAACTCTGCGGGGAGAGGAAAGCCTAGTAGGGGAGGACGCTCCCGCTATTCTAACTTGTTACAAGTGTGGATTGCACAGGCACAATGCGAAGGAGTGCAGGGTGAGGTGAAGAGGTGTTATAGATGTGGCAAGGAGGGCCACCTATCTGTGAGTGTGGGAGAAAAGAGATAGTCTGTTTCAATTGTGGAGAGATGGGGCATATCGGTCCCAAGTGTCCTAAGCCAAAGCAAGAGAGAAAGGCGTGGGGAAAGTGTTTGCACTAGTTGGGTCCGAGGTGGTGAAGCGAAATCAAAGGTACGTGTTATATCAACGGTGTTCCTCTAGTTGCGATTATAGATATTGGTGCAACTCATTCATTCATTTTCGCCATGTGTGCTAATAGAGTGAATTTAGTGTTGTCTTCATTGGGAAGGAGATGGTCATTGACACTCCGGCCATGGGTTCGATGACTACCTCTCGGTATGTTGAAGTGCCCACCGATCGTATTCGCGCAGGGACTTCTCTCTGTTAATTTAATTTGTTTACCACTGAGGGAATGGACGTCATCCTTGGTATGGGTGGTTAGTAGACAACCATGTTCATATCCATTGCATTGAGAGATCGGTTAGTTTTCCCGCTACCGAGGTGAAGGAATCGGCTCTACTTCTCGCTAGGCAAGCGCGCAAGTTGTTGGGAGAAGGGTTACTCTGTTTGCTTTATGGGCGTCATTGTGAGAGAATCAAGTCAAGATTGAAGATGTGCGGTGGTTAGAGAGTTTGCCGAGGTGTTTCGGAAGAAATACCGACGTGCCACGAGAGAGAGAGATTGAGTTCACTATAGAATTGATTCTCGAACAAGACAGGTGTCTATGGCACCTTATAGGATGTCCGCATCCGAGTGTCCGAGTCAAGAAACAGTTGGAAGAATTGCTAGAAAGGAAATTCGTGAGACCAAGCGTGTCACCGTGGGGAGCACCTGTGTTGCTCGTGAAGAAGAAAGATGGAAGCATGAGGTTGTGCGTGGACTACAAGCAGTTGAATAAGGTTACAATTAAGAACAAGTATCCACTACCAAGAATTGACGATTTGATGGATCAATTAGTGGGTGCTCAAGTATTTTCAAAGATTGATTTGAGGTCAGGCTACCATCAAATCAAAGTGAAGGACGAAGACATACCAAAGACGGCTTTTAGAACTCGGTATGGACACTACGAGTACTTAGTAATGCCATTCGGTGTCACTAACGCTCCAGGAGTATTCATGGAGTATATGAATCGTATCTTCCATGAGTACTTAGATCGGTTTGTGGTAGTGTTCATAGACGATATTTTGGTCTACTCCAAGTCGGCAGAAGAGCATGCCGAGCACTTAAGGATAGTGCTGGAGGTTCTGAAGGAGAAGAAGTTATATGCGAAACTATCCAAGTGTGAGTTTTGGTTGAGGGAAGTGAGTTTCCTAGGCCATGTGATTTCCAGCAAGGGGATTGCAGTGGACCCTTCAAAGATTGAAGCTGTGTTGAAGTGGGAGGCACCCAAGTCGGCCACCGAAGTGAGGAGCTTCTTGGGGCTAGCCGGCTACTACAGAAGATTCATTGAGGGTTTCTCCAAATTGGCGTTGCCATTAACCCAATTGACATGTAAAGATAGGGCTTTCGTATGGGATGGCCGATGTGAAGAGAGTTTCCAAGACTTGAAGAAATTATTCTGGTGGCAAGGAATGAAGAAGGATGTAGCTCGTTTCGTTTATGCTTGTTTGACTTGCCAGAAGTCAAAGGTGGAGCACCAGAAGCCGGTAGGGTTGATGCAACCGTTGCATATTCCTGAATGGAAGTGGGACAGCATTTCCATGGACTTTGTAACCGGGTTGCCGAGGACAACCAGAGGGTTTGACACCATTTGGGTGATTGTTGATAGGCTGACAAAGTCATCACACTTTATTCCTATTAACATCACATACCCAGTGCCGAGGTTAGCAGAAATTTATATCAATGTCATCGTGAAGCTTCATGGAATTCCTTTGAGTATTGTTTCAGACAGAGATCCAAGGTTTACCTCAGAATTTTGGAAGAGCTTGCAAGAGGCGTTGGGTTCCAAGTTGCGTTTGAGCTCGGCATACCATCCTCAGACCGATGGTCAATCCGAGAGGACTATCCAATCTTTAGAAAACTTATTGAGAGCTTGTGTGCTTGAGCAAGGAGGTGCGTGGGATTCGTATCTACCATTGATAGAATTCACTTACAACAACAGTCATCATTCAAGTATTGGAATGGCACCATTTGAAGCATTGTATGGCCGTAGGTGTAGGACTCCACTATGTTGGCATGAAACAGGAGAGAGGGTTGTGTTGGGACCCGAGTTGGTTAGAGAGACTACCGAGAAGGTTAAGATGATGAGAGAGAGAAGATGAGGCGTCACAAAGCGCATGGAAGAGTTACCATGACAAGAGAAGGAAGGATTTAGAATTTCAAGCCGGCGACCATGTATTCCTTAGAGTCACCCCCCGTGGATGGAGTTGGGACGAGCTCGAGGTCCAAGAAACTATCACCTCGTTTCATTGGACCCTATCAAATCTTGGAGAGAGTTGGGAAGGTGGCATACCGAATTGCATTGCCACCCAATCATCAAATTTGCACGATGTGTTCCATGTATCTCGGTGAGGAAGTATGTTCTGACCGTCCCATGTCATTCAAATGGATGATGTGCAAGTGAGAGACGACCTCCTTTGTGGAGACAATGCCAATCGAATTGAAGACCGAGAAGTAAAGACTCTTAGGGAAAGGAAATCAAGTTAGTGAAGGTGGTTTGGGTAGGAGCTCTTTGGTGAGCATGCTACTTGGGAGCTAGAGAGCAAGATGAAGGAGGCCTATTCCGAGCTGTTTGATTAAGGTAAGATTCCGAGGACGTAATCTCCTAAGTAGGGGAGGGTTGTAACACCCCAAAATAATTCAATTAATTAACTTAGTTGAGTTAATAAGGGTTTACAACATTTTAATTTTTAAGTCAAGTAATTCATTAAGTGAGTGTTAAGCATATGTTGCTATTTTAGGAAAATGTCTAAATAGGGAAAGGGTGTGTGGGTAGTAGAAAGCCCACGGCCTAATAAGTCCAAGGCCCCATTTAAGTCCTTTAAGGACATGTTAAATGGTACCTCCGTAGGGAACATTCCCATTCATGTTCCAAAAATCAGTTAAGTTACCAAATTTAGAAAGAGAGAGAAGTGAAACTTAGAGAGAAGGAAGAGAACTGAGCGTGGAGAGTTCAAGTGGAGAGGAGAGCTTGTTGCTGTAGTTACTTGGAGAGTGAAGGGTTCTCAATCTTCTCAAGTTGTTAAGGTTAGGGGGTCCTTTTAATACTTGTAATGTCTTGTGTTTGATCGTGTTTCGGTGTGAGTATGTTCTGATCACTTTGCATGTGTGTTTTATGTGCTGTACATGACATGTTTTGCTGTGTTTTGCTCTTTGCTGTGTGTAATACCCTAATTTTCTCCGTCCCTTTAACTTAAGCCAATTTCAATCATCGAACTCAACTAAATCGAAATACCGTTGTTTAAATTAAACAGGCACGCGAATGATCGATCTTTTCGTGTGTTCTTCAATTTAATCTTCGTATTTGGGTTTAGTCGTACATAAGTAGTGTTTTTAGTTAATGAGCTCATTTCTTCTATTTTGGGTCTCGTTTTAGCATATTTGTCTGGTCGGGCCCGTTCTCGTCTTTGTGTTTGGCCCGACTCTTTTTCTTATTATTAGTCTTGTCTTGTGCAGTTAATTTATTTTGAGTATGTATGTATAGTCGAAAAATGCCAAAAAATTCTATTTAGTGTTATTTACAATTTAAAAGTGTTATATAATCCAAAAATGTCAAAAAAAGAGTCTATTTAATTTTTATAACAAATTAGAAGTGTTCAAGTGTCCAAATGTCCAAAAAATACAAAAAAATAATAACACAAAATATACAAAAATAAATAAATCCGAAAATACAAAAAAAATAATAAAAAAAAGCAGAAAGCAGATCTGGGGGGGTTCAATGCTTGCTCTCAATGCTCTTGATTGGGCTGCAGATCTGCAAAAAGGAAGAGTCAAAACAGTCAAAGCCCATTCAAATGTAATTAAATGCCTGACCTAATTTTTTAATATAAAAACACTGTCAAGGGTCAGTCAAAAACAGGATTTTCGAGGAAAACAACACCAAAAAACGATTAGGGTTTTACACTGAGACCCTAATCCCAAAAACAGTATTTTTTAGTCCCTGAAAAAAGATTAAGCAAGTTTATCAACAGATCCAGAGTAGTCAGCAACAAACAAACCAGATCGTCCAAAGGCCAGGTTGGCTTTTTCCCATTCTGAGGCGTTTTCTTTTTTACTGTGTTATTAGATTAGATCTGAAATGTAGATATTGGGAGTGTTGTTTCTGTGAATTAAGTATAATGTATATAATTCAAGCTATTACTGTATGTGTTAGTTCTTATATTGTAAGTGCTAATTCTTAGAGCATAGGAAAAATGATAATCAGATCTGTTTCAAAAAATATGAAATAATACGTACATATCAGAACCAGCAACACTAGCTAGAAGAGGGGTGAAAAAAAAATGCAAAGGAAAAAAGGAGAACCATCTGTCACTTCGCCGGTGAGATTCCGGTCGTCTTCTACGGCGGACTCACCGGCGAGACCCCCATTTTCGAGCAGTCACGAAACCGATCCACCTCCAACCCCCTGGCCATCACAACCACCCCCAAAACCGGACCCCTGGCTGTCACAATCACCACCAACCGAAGCCACCTCACACCGAATCACTCTCACGACCACAAACCGTCCCTCACCCTCGCCGTGAAGCACCCCAAGCATCGTTACAAACCGAAATGCTACAACAAGCCATTAAACCGAGCTACAGCCACCAAGAACCGATCCAAACAACCACCCCAGCCGTCGTCCTCTCTCTCTCACCGACCCCAGCCGTCGTCCTCTCTCTCTCTCATCGAAACAAAAACCACCACTCAACCACCGATCTCTCTCTCCCTCTCACCTCAAACCGTGATTCTCTCTCTCCCCATTAGAACCGGCGAGATTTTTCGCGAGAAAGGTCTCTCTCTTCAAAGAGCTGTGTGTGCAAAGAAGGAATCGAGAGAGAGGAAGAAATTTTTAGGGTTTTTTTTAGGTTTGGGCTTATATGGGCCTCTGAAATTATTTATTTTTTTAATTTTTCAGATTACTGTTTGCACCCCACTAATTCGTGCGCGCACCCCATCTCACTTAAGCCCAGTTTCGCATACTGGGCCCTCCGATGCGAACTGGGCTTGCTGTTTACACCCCCTGTTCAGTTACGCAACCCCCTGCAACTAATAACACCCCCCATTTTTCAATTTTCACCTTTCTCTCATTTTTTTTAATTCTTTTTCAACCCAAATAATTTCTCATTAAATCAAACTTTGTTAGTGGTCTTGCGAAGCCTTTGCTTGCATGATTACTAACAATGAGGAACTAGTGGCGATCACTTGGAGCCTTTGCTCAATTGATCATCACGAATGCCTAATTTTTCTAAAAACTTTCAATAAATCAAAAAACTTTGTTAACGGTTTTGCGAAGCCTCTGCTTGCATAATCATTAACAATGAGGAACTAGTGGTGATCACTTGGAGCCTTTGCTCAATTGATCATCATGAATGCCTAATTTTTCTAAATACTTTCAATAAATCAAAAAACTTTGTTAACGGTTTTGCGAAGCCTCTGCTTGCATAATCATTAACAATGAGGAACTAGTGGTGATCACTTGGAGCCTTTGCTCAATTGATCATCATGAATGCCTAATTTTTCTAAATACTTTCAATAAACCAAAAAAACTTTGTTAATGGTTTTGCGAAGCCTCTGCTTGCATAATCATTAACAACGAGGAACTAGTGGTGATCACTTGGAGCCTTTGCTCAATTGATCACCATGAATACCTAATTTTTCTAAAGGCTTTCATTAAAACAAAAAAACTTTGTTAATGGTTTTGCGAAGCCTCTGCTTGCATAATCATTAACAATGAGGAACTAGTGGTGATCACTTGGAGCCTTTGCTCAATTGATCATCATGAACGCCTTATTTTTCTAAATACTTTTCACTAAATCAAAACTTTGCTAATGGTGGTCACTTGGAGCCTTCGCTCAATTGATCATCATGAAAGCTCAATTTCACAATTAAACAAAATAAATAAAAATCTAGAACTATGTAGCTTTGAATTCTCCATCGCACCTGGAGATACGTAGGAGCGGATCCCCTCTGTCAAGCACGACAAACTCAAAACAATTTTCCTTCCAAAAACCCAAAGCGGCTAACTCTCGTCAAGCGCCACAAATAAAAAAATTCCTTAAGTCTATTTAATCGAGAGGCAAATTTAAGTACTTTTCAAATCAACACTTAAAATCATGTTTAATTAAAGGTTCCATTTCAGTAGAAAGGAGATGTGGGGTGTTAATACCTTCCCCATGCCTAACCGACCCCCGAACCCAAATCTTTAGATTTTCCCAAAGGACCATCTGCCTTCCCAAAAAGGTTTTTCTTCAATATTTTCCTTATAAAAAAATATTGGTGGCGACTTCATTGTTCTAAAAAGTTGTAAACGAAGAAAACCCCTCGGGGACTTTTTCGGGCGCAACAGCTGGCGACTCCACTGGGGACTAAAAGATTTTTTTTCAATAAAGAGGGTCGAGCCTAATTAGTTAAATATGTGGTTTGTGTGTTTTATTTGAATATCTTGTTTTGTCTCTATTTCTTTCTCATACAAGCATTGTTGCATCCATATGCATTCGCTTCTTCCTCTTCTATGATTGCTTCCCCGTTTATCTTATTTGCTTGTATGCTTAGTTCTTCATGCATATTCCCCAATTCTATCATGTTCCCTCTTCTTGGCTCCCTTTCTCAAGGTAAGTAATGCACTTGGTTGTTATTGAAACCCTAAGCTAGCTTATTTGATATTGAACCCTAGGGTAGACAACATGTTATTGTTTGCTTTTGTCTGGACTGTTCTGGGTTTTCATTTGCAGGTGGGGAAGGGTAGTCATTTCTAGGTATCGTGCTCAAAACACACTTCACACCCTATACTTGTGAGCATTGAGTGGGGCCTAAAACCCAAGGTCTGAACAAAAACCTAGGAGAGTGGGAACGATTAGTGACTGCCATTCGTAGACCTTTGTCTGTATGGCTCTCATGAAAGTTCTGCCCAAGAGTGCGCTTTGTCATGATGCCTCACACTCGATAGCTTTCTACGATTGTGGGTGTCATCATGAGAGAGACTTTAGCTCTTGGTTGCCATTGTGAGGAAGTGATTAGAACCTACATGAGAGGATTACCCTTTTCGTCGACTTTAGACCCTAGGATTCCCACCATTCGTAGGACACGGGGGCACGCCTTTGTTTGTTGCATTTAGCTTAAGCATTCCTTTTTCCCAAACTTTATTTCGAAAGTTGTAAATTTTCTTTCATAAACACCTACATGAGGTGGCGTGCAGCGTGTATCTTCGAAAATGTCCAGAGTACCACCAATAACCTCATTTTCTTACCATTTTTCCATAACACATCATTTCGCATCCACCTCATTTCGCATCATTCTGCACCATTGCATTTGCATCTAACAAAATCTCGAAAAGAAAAAACTTTCGTCATTTGCATTCTTCATGCATTAAAGCATTGCATTGCATTTATTTGTTCATTCTTGTGTTCATAAGCGTGTTTCGTCAACAGAAAATCAGGCAAGCTGGTTAGACATCGCTATTTGACGCGTCTGCAAGCAAGGAACATGGACAACAATCAAGGCGACGCTGATCAGGGCAATCCACTGCCACATCAGAATGCCGAAATTCCAGGAGATCCAAATCCTAATGGTCAGGGTCAGCAAGGTCAGAATCAAGGGAATCAAGTCCTTCAAGCTGAGATGGAAATCATTAAAGCTCAAATGGCAGAGGTCATAAGAGTGTTGAGTGCCTTAAGAAATGTTGGTACAGCTGAAGCTACTACTGCTGGGGTGGACAATCCTCCTCCCCCTCCTGGGTCGGGGATCCCTCAAGCCCTTCAAACAGTGCAATGGCCTCCCTTTGGTCTCCCACTAGGCTATACGCCTCCTGCTGCTGACACCAATCCTGGAGGAGATCCCCCAAGAACCGCGGGGCAAGCTCAACCTGACGTAGTTGTGAATGAAGTTGGAACGGGGGCGCCTAAAGCCCATATCCAGATCCCAATCCCTGCTACTACTCCAGGAACTCCGGCGGGTTTCAATTGGCCAATGACGGTCCATCCCCAAGTTCAGGGACCAATTCCTGGGAATACAATTCACTCACGTGACCCACACGTGAACCCAGCCGTAGTGACGATGAATAATCCTCATTACGGTGTGAATAGTTTCCCTCAGAATTACCCTACTGAAACCAGAAGTCAGTATCAGATGCTAGAGGAGAGACTAAAGAGTGTAGAAGGAAGCGAGTTCACGGGCCGAAATGCCCATGAGTGTGTTTGGTCCCTAATCTAGTCTTGCCTCCCAAATTCAAAGCGCCAATTTTTGATAAATACTGGAGGGACGACTTGCCCGATCGAGTCATGTGACAATGTATCTTTAGGAAAATGACGCGCTATGCCGGGATGATAACCTGATGATGCACTGCTTTCAAGAAAGTTTAGCTGGGGCTCCCCTTGACTGGTACATGCAATTGGAGCCAACCAGTATCCGCTGCTGGAAGGACATGGCGGATGCTTTAATGCGTCAATACCAGTACAACAATGATTTGGCTCCGGATAGGACTCAACTACAATGCATGTCTAAGAGAGATAACGAGTCGTTCAAGGAATACGCTCAGAGGTGGAGGAACCTCGCTGCTCAAGTGAAACCCCCTCTACTGGACAAAGAAATGGTCCACATGTTTATGGATACCCTCCCTGCGATGTATTATGATAGGTTGGTTGGCAGCGTAGCCTCAAATTTCTTTGAGATGGTGGTCACAGGGGAAAGAGTAGAGAATGGTATGCGCAGCGGAAGAATATCTCATGGCCCAGCACCTCCTTCTAGTCAGAAAAAAGCCTTTTTATGGACCCTACAAGAAGAAAGAGGGTGAAACCAATGCGATTATCGAGGCAGTGGCCCAAAGACACAAACAATCCTCCGCAAGCTATTCCATTTCCTTCTCAAGCACCACTTACACAACCATTTCAATCAAATTATCAGTACCGGAACTATAATGAAAGGAAGCCTGTTGTCTTCGATCCTATTCCCATGTCCTACACAGACTTGTTTAATTATCTCATCACCAACAAGATAATCAACACTCGTCAGATGAAGCCGTACCAACCTCCCTATCCCAGGGGATACAACGCAAATGCTACCTGCGCCTTTCATTGCAGGCGATGGGGTCATGTGGTGGAGGATTGTAAAGCATTCAAGTATGTGGTGCAAGAATTACTTGATGCAAAGACCATATCATTTCAACAACCCAATGTAGCCACCAATCCGTTGCCAGGGCACGGAGGATCTGTTGTTAATGTCGTTGACCATCAAGGGGGTCAGTGTTTGGTTAGAAAAGTTGATTGCATTCAGATGCCTTTGAATTTTATCCATGCTGAATTATGCCGTTTTGGTGTCATCAAAGAAGGGTGTGCTAGGAAAGACGCCTGTGATAGTCCTCATTGCACGGGGCATGTGAAGGATTTAAACCAATTCTCCAAGGTCTCTTAGATAGACACTTGGTCCAAGTGGGAACTCAAGAAAAGAAAGGAAGTGTATCCACCTTGCAATCAGGTAGCAGAGGCGTCAAGAGGGAGAAATGGCTTGCCAAACTCAGAGGAAGGACACCCAATCAGGGGAGGATGGTCATCACTAACCTCAAGAACAACTTCCGAGTCTTTGGCATCTTTGAACCCCGACCAGTTAATGTGGTTGAAGAAGGATCAAGCTCAGTGGGTGTTGTTGTCGGCTTAGTCTTATTTCTTTGTCTTTGTTGGAGAGAAGCTGCAAAACTGGGAGACCATGGATTTCCCCGTATTTTTCAATTTAAAGTAATTTTCATTGTAATGTAGATTCCTCGGCTCTGCCCAAGGCCTTGGAACATTTCATTCGGGCACACATGTTTTTGTCAAGACTCATCAATCAATAAAATGTTATTTTGAATTATCAATAAAATTTCTGTTTTCATCTCTCGTTTGTGTGTCTTTTCTTTGTCTTTATTCGCCGCTCCATTTTAATGCAGATCAAAAATAATCTCTGAAAATAATAATGCCCATAACTCATACTGTGACTTTGACTACCCGGTTAATCAAGCCGAGGGAAATGTTGATGAAAACTGGGAAACTCCTCCGGAAATAATGAGATTAATAGAGCAAGAAGAAAAGATCATTCAACCTCATGGGGAGTCGATTGAGATCATCAACTTGGGTACAGAAGAAGATAAAAGAGAAGTTAAGGTTGGTACCGCCATGGAAGATGGTGAACGCAAAAAGTTAATCCAGCTCTTGCATGATTATGCTGACGTCTTTGCATGGTCGTACAAAGATATGCCGGGGTTAGATACCGACATTGTTGAACACAAGTTGCCGGTCAAGCTAGAGTGCCTACCAGTCAAGCAGAAATTAAGAAGAATGAAGCCAGAGGTGTCACTGAAAAGCCGGGATGAGGTAAAGAAGCAGTTTGATGTAGAGTTCCTAGCAGTGGCCAAGTACCCACAATGGGTTGCCAATATTGTCCCAGTTCCCAAGAAGGATGGGAAGGTCAGAATGTGCGTCGACTACAGAGATCTGAATCGTGCTAGTCCCAAAGATGATTTTCTCCTTCAAAAAAAAAAACAAAAAAACAAAAAATATAAAAAAAAAGAGGGCAAATATATAGGAGTAAATAAATTATTGTCCTTGAGTTAATTTTTTGAGAAAACGAGCAATCGTGATTTGAAATAAAGCTCGACCATCTTCCCATATTCTCGTAAAAAAAAAAAAACTGTGCTACCCACTGTAAGCCAAAAAAATCCAAAAATCACCCTAGACAAGGATCACCTCAAATATCAAAAAAGATGCATCACTTTTTATCAAGCTCAGCCGAGTCAAAATCAAAGAAAAAAAGAAAAAAGGATTTAAAAATGAAAATCCCAAAAATACAAAAGAAATGTAAGTGGTGACCTGATACACGTTACCACAAAACACAAGAGATCATTGTCTCAATAAACTGCAAATATTTCCCTTTGACCTTGGCATCCCGCCCTCCACCAACCCTTAGCCAGGAATAAAACTTCCAAACACCTCATCAAGCCAAATAACCATCATAAATCATCAAACGTCAGCCAACGCCGAATAAAAATCATCCTACCATTAGCTTCAAGCACTTCATTAAACCCAGTCATCCTTCCTCCACAAAAACACACAATCTCCAAAAATCCATTCCGATCAATGATCGATTGCTCTTGTTTTCTCAGAGTTTTAGCTTTAGGACAAATAAGTTTATTTACTTAAATATGTTTGTCCAAAAAAAAATAATAATAAAAAATAAAAAAAATAATAATAAAAAAAATAAAAAATCTCAAAAAAAAAAAGGAGAAAGAAAAATCAAAAGGCTGGCACTCCAAGATTCATTCAAGTTACAATTATATCAAGGCAAAGTTTTAGAGATCGCCAAGTGGGTTGAAGCTGCCTCATATTCAAGTATAACCAGTTCAGTGGTTGCCAAGTTTGTCAAGAAAGATCTGATCTGCCGTTACGGTCTTCCCAACAAAATCATCGCTGATAATGGCAGCAACTTGAACAGCAGAATGATGAAGGACCTATGTGTTGAGTTCAAGATTCAGCATCACAATTCTTCTCCTTACCGCCCAAAGATGAATGGGGCAGTCGAGGCAGCTAACAAGAACATCAAGAAGATTGTGCAAAAGATGGTGGTAACCTACAAAGACTGGCACGAAATGCTTCCTTTCGCTTTGCATGGCTATCGTACCTCGGTGCGTACATCGACCGGGCAACCCCTACTCATCAGTTTACGGGGTGAGGCGATCCTCCCCATTGAAGTTGAAATACCATCTCTGCGGGTGTTAATGGAGACAAAACTTGATGAAGCGAGTGGGTTGATCCGTCTTGACCAGTTGAACCTCATTGGACGAAACGGGTGGCCGCAATGTGTCATGGGCAGTTGTACCAACAGAGGATGATAAGGGCTTTTGACAAAAGAGTCTGTCCTCGTGAATTTCAAGAAGGAGACCTTGTACTCAAGCGAGATCTTCTTGCCGTCTGAGACGGACCCGAGGGGCAAATGGGCTCCCAAATATGAAGGACCTTATGTGGTGAAGAAGGCATTCTCAGGAGGAGCTCTAATCCTGGCAAACATGGACGGAGATGAGATTCCAAATCCAGTGAACTCAGATGTGGTCAAGAAGTATTATGCCTAGAAAAATAGACGAAAAAAGAGAAAGATAAGCCAAGGAAAAATCAGCTCGCTAGGTTGAAAACCCGCAAAGGGCGGCCTGGGCAAAATCAGAGTGACCCGGTGGATCGAAAACCCGCAAAGGGCGATCCAAGCAAAAATTAGGGTTAGAAAACTTGGGCTTGAGAAAAGAAAAGGCAATCAGCACTCCCAAAGGTTTGGATAAGAGGGTGATCAGAGTTATGAGTATGGACGGCGGGCACCGTTACTTCAGAGATGGAATCACAAGATCTGTTCCTTTCTCTTGTATTTTCTCAGTTTAAAAGAAAGATTGCAATATACTTTCAATTGGCGTGACTTTCTGCACGTCCAATTTCCATATCAATAAAAGTCAAACTTTTCTTTCATATGTGTGCTTTTCGTGTCACTGCTTTCATCTATTCAGTCTCTTTCAAAATGATAATTTTTATGATTGATGAAATTGATTTGCAAAACATGTGCACATTCAAGAGCATTACAGGATCATTACGAAATCTTTGAAAAATACAGAAAGAAATGATTTCCCAAGTGAGTAAAGTTGCAAAAAAAAGAGAGACAAAACAGGCATAATGAATCAGTGCGCAATCCTCACGTGATCATCGTCCTAGGACAGCCTCCGTCCGGCAGATCGACTTAACCAGCAAAAAAAAAGAGTGCCAAAAAACAAATAAACAGAAAAAAAAAAAGAAAGCTGTTTTAAAAAAAAAAAAAAAGAGAGAGAAGAAAAACCACAGAAGGCGGAACACAACAGAACACAACATCTTCATATCATTCATCATTCTCATGTCAATACCATTCATCACTTCATGGCATCAAACAGTAGTGCATTACACTTTCAAATTCGCATCTCAGAAGGGCGAAAGAATAATCAAACAGAAGAAACATCCCGCCAAAATCAATCATTGCATCCATGTGCACCCAAATACCCAAGCACATGCATTTCACGCACCATTCAAGAGAAAAGTTACTTCGGACCCGAGAGTCCCAAAAATCCCATTTTTAGAAAATCACCATCAGCACAGAGTTCGTAAACTCCATCAAACCAGAGTTCGTAAAACTCCATCAAACCAGAGTTCGTAAACTCCATCAAACCAGAGTTCGTAAACTCCATCAACCCAGAGTTCGTAAACTCCATCAAACCAGAGTTCGTAAACTCCATCAATCCAGAGTTCGTAAACTCCATCAACCCAGAGTTAGTGAACTCCCACAGAGTTAGTGAACTCCTTCCACAGATCACAACATCGTGTACGAGCACGCGATGGATCCATCAGACTTCGTTAAGTCCTTCGGATTAGTTGTGTCAGCCTAAGGCACAGCGTAAATCCATTGATCAAATCAGTTCCGGACCCGATGTTGATCGGCCGCTCGAAAAGGCTACCCCCAGAGCTCGGACTCGACAAGAGTCGGTTAGAAGGTTTTTAGGCAACCTCTGAATTCCCAATTTACTGCTTTTCCTAATTTACTGTTGTTTCCAACTTATTGCTTTCTCGTTAATGCGACAAGTGTTAACCCCCTCGCTCAAAAGGAAAATAACAAAAGATTTGATTTTTTCTGAAACGGACAAAATTAGTATTATTTCTATATCTTTATTTCCATTTCACCAACAAATATAAAAAGGCCAATTCATATTTTTTGGCGAAATGTGAAATAAAGAGGGGCAGCTGTAATACCCTAATTTTGTCCGTCCCTTTAACTTAAGCCAATTTCAATCATCGAACTCAACTAAATCGAAATACCGCTGTTTAAATTAAGCAGGCACGCGAATGATCGATCTTTTCGTGTGTTCTTCAATTTAATCTTCGTATTTGGGTTTAGTCGTACATAAGTAGTGTTTTTAGTTAATGAGCTCATTTCTTCTATTTTGGGTCTCGTTTTAGCATATTTGTCTGGTCGGGCCCGTTCTCGTCTTTGTGTTTGGCCCGACTCTTTTTCTTATTATTAGTCTTGTCTTGTGCAGTTAATTTATTTTGAGTATGTATGTATAGTCGAAAAATGCCAAAAAATTCTATTTAGTGTTATTTACAATTTAAAAGTGTTATATAATCCAAAAATGTCAAAAAAGAGTCTATTTAATTTTTATAACAAATTAGAAGTGTTCAAGTGTCCAAATGTCCAAAAAATACAAAAAAATAATAACACAAAATATACAAAAATAAATAAATCCGAAAATACAAAAAAAATAATAAAAGAAGAAAGAGATCTGGGGTTCCAAAGTTTGCTCCAATCTTGATTTGGGTGCGCAGATCTGCAAAAAGGAAGAGTCAAAACAGTCAAAGCCCATTCAAATGTAATTAAATGCCTGACCTAATTTTTTAATATAAAAGCACTGTCAAGGGTCAGTCAAAAACAGGATTTTCGAGGAAAACAACACCAAAAAACGATTAGGGTTTTACACTGAGACCCTAATCCCAAAACAATATTTTTTAGTCCCTGAAAAAAGATTAAGCAAGTTTATCAACAGATCCAGAGCAGTCAGCAACAAACAAACCAGATCGTCCAAAAGGCGAGTTGGCTTTTTCCCATTCTGAGGCGTTTTCTTTTTTACTGTGTTATTAGATTAGATCTGAAATGTAGATATTGGGAGTGTTGTTTCTGTGAATTAAGTATAATGTATATAATTCAAGCTATTACTGTATGTGTTAGTTCTTATATTGTAAGTGCTAATTCTTAGAGCATAGGAAAAATGATAATCAGATCTGTTTCAAAAAATATGAAATAATACGTACATATCAGAACCAGCAACACTAGCTAGAAGAGGGGTGAAAAAAAATGCAAAGGAAAAAAGGAGAACCATCTGTCACTTCGCCGGTGAGATTCCGGTCGTCTTCTCCGGCGGACTCACCGGCGAGACCCCCATTTTCGAGCAGTCACGAAACCGATCCACCTCCAACCCCCTGGCCGTCGCAACCACCCCCAAAACCGGACCCCTGGCTGTCACAATCACCACCAACCGAAGCCACCTCACACCGAATCACTCGCACGACCACAAACCGTCCCTCACCCTCGCCGTGAAGCACCCCAAGCATCGTTACAAACCGAAATGCTACAACCAGCCATTAAACCGAGCTACAGCCACCAAGAACCGATCCAAACAACCACCCCAGCCGTCGTCCTCTCTCTCTCACCGACCCCAGCTGTCGTCCTCTCTCTCTCTCACCGAAACAAAAACCACCACTCAACCACCGATCTCTCTCTCCCTCTCACCTCAAACCGTGATTCTCTCTCTCCCCATTAGAACCGGCGAGATTTTCGCCGAGAAGGTCTCTCTCTTCAAAAGCTGCTTGTGCATGCAAAGAAGGAATCGAGGAGAGGAAGAAATTTTTAGGGTTTTTTTAGGTTTGGGCTTATATGGGCCTCAAATTATTTATTTTTTTAATTTTTGACATCGTTTGCACCCCACTAATTCGATGCGCACCCATCTCACTTAAGCCCGGCCGCATACTGGGCCCTCCGATGCAAACCGGGCTTCTTTGCTTACACCCCCTGTTCAGTTACGCAACCCCCTGCAACTAATAACACCCCCCATTTTTCAATTTTCACCTTTCTCTCATTTTTTTTTAATTCTTTTTCAACCCAAATAATTTCTCATTAAATCAAACTTTGTTAGTGGTCTTGCGAAGCCTTTGCTTGCATGATTACTAACAATGAGGAACTAGTGGCGATCACTTGGAGCCTTTGCTCAATTGATCATCACGAATGCCTAATTTTTCTAAAAACTTTCAATAAATCAAAAAACTTTGTTAACGGTTTTGCGAAGCCTCTGCTTGCATAATCATTAACAATGAGGAACTAGTGGTGATCACTTGGAGCCTTTGCTCAATTGATCATCATGAATGCCTAATTTTTCTAAATACTTTCAATAAATCAAAAAACTTTGTTAACGGTTTTGCGAAGCCTCTGCTTGCATAATCATTAACAATGAGGAACTAGTGGTGATCACTTGGAGCCTTTGCTCAATTGATCATCATGAATGCCTAATTTTTCTAAATACTTTCAATAAACCAAAAAAACTTTGTTAATGGTTTTGCGAAGCCTCTGCTTGCATAATCATTAACAACGAGGAACTAGTGGTGATCACTTGGAGCCTTTGCTCAATTGATCACCATGAATACCTAATTTTTCTAAAGGCTTTCATTAAAACAAAAAAACTTTGTTAATGGTTTTGCGAAGCCTCTGCTTGCATAATCATTAACAATGAGGAACTAGTGGTGATCACTTGGAGCCTTTGCTCAATTGATCATCATGAACGCCTAATTTTTCTAAATACTTTTCACTAAATCAAAACTTTGCTAATGGTCTTGCGAAGCCTTTGCTTGCATGATCATTAACAATGGAGTACTAATGGTGGTCACTTGGAGCCTTCGCTCAATTGATCATCATGAAAGCTCAATTTCACAATTAAACAAAATAAATAAAAATCTAGAACTATGTAGCTTTGAATTCTCCATCGCACCTGGAGATACGTAGGAGCGGATCCCCTCTGTCAAGCACGACAAAACAATTTTCCTTCCAAAAACCCAAAGCGGCTAACTCTCGTCAAGCGCCGCAAATAAAAAAATTCCTTAAGTCTATTTAATCGAGAGGCAAATTTAAGTACTTTTCAAATCAACACTTAAAATCATGTTTAATTAAAGGTTCCCTTTCAGTAGAAAGGAGATGTGGGGTGCTAATACCTTCCCCATGCCTAACCGACCCCCGAACCCAAATCTTTAGATTTTCCCAAAGGACCATCTGCCTTCCCAAAAAGGTTTTTCTTCAATATTTTCCTTATAAAAAAATATTGGTGGCGACTTCATTGTTCTAAAAAGTTGTAAACAAAGAAAACCCCTCGGGGACTTTTTCGGGCGCAACACTGTGATTGTTGGTGAGATACGACGGTGGATCGTTTGGAAAGAGAGGAGTGTAACTCTCTCTGTTCTGTGTGGTACGAGGAGAGCATTGAATGGTGAGGTATCAAGAGTGTGATCGGTGTAGTGTGGAGAAAATGAGCTTGCATGTAGAGTTAAGGAGAGGATCGGAGCGAAGGAGTGAGTAATCCGAGTATGCATGAGTGTGGTGAGCTGAGAAACGAGTTGCATGTTGAGTCTAAGTAGAGAAACAGAGTAAAAGAAGTAAAATGGGGGTTAAGCGCTTTATTACAGCAGAAACCGAATTCCCTTCACTTAGAGTGAGGGAAAACGAGTTGAGGGTTGTCAACGCCTAGAGTGTCTTAGTGTTGAAAGTCTGTTGGTGAGTTTGAGGGAGAGTACGTGTCTAAACACCATTAACGAGAAGTAGGGACGCATAGACCGAAGTGTAGGTGTCTCGCCTTAGGTTACCGAGGTGTAGAGGTCCTCAGGCCGAGGTAGCGTCACCGAGGTGAAACGCCCAAGTGCCTAAGAATAAGTGAACTGAACCAGGGAATACTGAGAAGCGATTTTCCATGACTTAGATGATTTTGGTGTAAGGAAGTGCGTAACTGTGAGCGCGTTGCCGAATTGAGGGTGTGAGTGTGGTTAGCCGAGGTACACACATAGTGTGCCGAGGTAAAGTTGCGTGGTTAGCCGAGGTACACATATAGTGTGCCGAGGTGAGGTTAGGCGCCAATGTTGTCTAACACATTGTGGAACTCTACTGGGAGTGCTACTTTAGCACCAATGTGCATAAGTAAGGGAGCGACTAAGTCCATTTTGGTCCTTAGGTGACATTTTGGTCCCTAAGTGTCGTTGTGGTCCTCGGTGTGACAAGTAGTCCACCATGGATTGCCGAGGGTGCCCGAGAGGTCGGTTGTAGGTCCTAAGGTGATTCTACAGGGTGTGTAGTAGGGTCGACCTTAGCACCGTGATGATGTCTAGGTGGTGTAGGCGTCGGTGTGAGCGACGAGTAACGACGGAGTAGAACGGCGAGTAACGACGGTGAAAAAGCGGTGTAAACAATCACATACGTTATGATTGATTTGTGTGTGATTGTATTTGTCATGAAGTCACATGTTCATGTGCATATTACGACGGAGGAGGTCTCGGCCTCGGATATGGTAGGACTTGGTCTCCATATCAAATAACGATGGAGTTGGACGACGGAGATGCCGACGGGCTAAATAACGACGGTGGAGGTACCTCATTGCATAACATACGTGGATGGGTTGCATACATGCATACATTACATGAATTGTTGTGTTTGAGCTGGTTGATAATTGTTGTGTTTATGTGGACTATCGGTGAGTGACTGTAATTGCTGAACCGAGGTGTTTTTTTTAGTGCTATCTCTATCCTTAAGCTTTCTTCACATTATATTACTTGTGTTAAGAGACTCACCCTAGCTGCTTATTGTTGCCTGCTCTCGTGGCAACTTGCAGGTACTCATGAGTGATAGCTGTGCCTAGTTGATGTTGGTTGAGTCTGCTCTGGTCGTGTAACACTGGGTTGGGGCCGAGTAGATTATTTTGTACTCTTTATACTGATCTTGTGTATATTTTGTTAGATAGTCTTTTGGAACTAAAACTATCATATTTGTGTAACTATTACTATGTAATATGACTTGTTGTGTTACTGGCCGAGGTGCCTTATATGATGGGCTGAGACCCTTTTGCCGTGGTGATGCGCATGACTGCATGCTTGTATAATGTTGTGAACTGTTTTGAACTTAATTGGTTTTGTTTTCCTTTTAATCACCAAATGTAGCACTCCTTTGAGTGGAATTTTGAAACTCTGATTTTAATTTAGTAGACCGAATTGATTAAGATAAGGGGGTGTTACAGCCCTGGCGTGTTCGGAGCCTACAGAAAAGTGATGGTTACATTTAGAGGTTAGTGTTTCATTTAGGGTGCTTTACTAGAAATCTATTGTTTGTTGTGGTGAGTGTTTAAGTTTACATGTCCATGATAGTTAGATTTTCGAGGACGAAAATATTCTAAGTGGCAGAGAGTTGTAACGCCCCAAAATAATTTAATTATTTGTTTAATTAAGTTAGTTGAGAAGTACCACATTTTATTAAGTCAATTAATTAAGTTGGAGTTTTATTTTATTTAGGAGGTATTATAGTGACTAGTTATATTAAAAGAAATAATAGAGTATTTAATATAACTAAGAGGTGTTGGGTAGTAAATAAGGGAGTGGTAATTTATTTATTTCAGGAGGTGTTGAAGTAACTAGGGAGTGCAAATAAAGGGCCCAAGGCCCACTAATAGGCCCAAATTAAAGGAAATAACTTTAGGGGTAGGGTTTTCCTCCCCATTTGGAAGCAAAGAAAAGAAAAAGGAGAGGGAGAGAGTGAAGTGAGGGACGGCAGCAGCGAGGGGAGGGAGAAGGAAAAATAAGAAAAGAAAGGAAAGAAGGAAGGAAAAGTCAAACAAATAATAAAAAATGGGAGAAAGGGATCCGAGAGAGAGAGAATGGAGAAACAGGGAAAGAAAGAAAAAGAAAAAAAAAAGGGTGAGGGAGAAGGGAGTGAGGCCGACGGCCTGTTCATGAAAGGGAGGGGGAGCTTCTCTTCATTTTGGCTTGGGGTAAGTGGTATGTGGTACCAATCTTCTCCATTTTTCTTCCTCTATCTTTTAGTGTAAATTTCATACACTAATTCCTTTCCATTTTCACTTTGCCATAAATGGGTTTTTGAAGCTCAAAGTAGGAGAGTATCCATTTTTGGTGGTTCTTGTGTTTTTGAAGGAAAGGCTACTAGGTTCTTCAATTTTGAGGTATGGGGGCTCTCTTTCATAGTTAATAATCTATAAACCTTGAAATCATATGGATTAGGTGTTAGGAGTAGTTGTTTAATTAATTAATGAAGTAATTGAGTGTTTGGTGGTTTGAGTTTTGTGCTAATTCTATGTTTGTTGTTGTATTTGTATTTAATTTGATGATACCATGATGTTTGATGTTGGAAATAAATGTGTTGTTAAATGTGCATGCCATGTGTTTGATAAAATGCTCCCATGTGAAGAAAGATGAGAATATGTTGATTTAATGATGTTGATTAAATGCCTAAGTGAGTGTTGTTAAGGTGAGTTACATGAATTTAATGCAATATAATGTGTAATAGGTGTTAAATAATAATGAGGTATTATGGTGTTAATTGATATAATTGATTAGGAGGAATATTGGTGTTTATTAGGTGTTTAATAGATTGTATGAATTAGAGTTGGGTGGGAGTGTGTGTGTAGTTGTTGAGAAATTATATATATTGGGTTGCTGGAATAGTGATAGGGGCGCCACTCTGCTAGTAAAATGGCGCCTGGTTGCTGTATTTTCGGTTTGGGTGTGTGCAGGGGAGGGGGCGCCAATTCCCCAGGAATCTGGCGCCTGGTGCACTGTGCGTGTGTGCAGTGTGGCTGGGTGGGGGAATGAACAGGAGCAGGGGCGCCAACTTGCTGGGAGTTTGGCGCCTGGGTGTGCAGCAAGTGTTGCTGTGTTGGCGTGAACAGTGCCAGGGGCGCCATTTGGCTGCCCTGTGCGCCTGTTTTGGCGCCTAAGTGTGCAATGGTGTCTAAGTGTGGGTTCAAATTAGTCCCTAAGTGTGGAATTGATCCGTGTGGCGCCAAACTAGTCCCTAGGTGTCAAAATAGTCCCTAAGTGCTAAAATAATCCTTATGGTGTCAAAATGGTCCCTAGATGTCAAAATGGTCTCCGAGGTGTCAAACTAGTCCTTAGGTGCTAAAATGGTCCATATGGTGTCAGATTGGTCCTTAAGTGCTAAAATGGTCCTTAGGTGTCACATTAGTCCTTAAGAGGTGATTTGGTCCTTAGGTGTGGGTTTAGTCCTTGGTGTGACATTTAGTCCAATATGAGGTGTGTTGTGTTGTGGTGATGATTAAGCGGTGTGTGGGCTTCGGCCATTGCGGTGTGTAGGCTTCGGCCAAAGCGGTGAGTAGGCTCCGGCCAAATATTGTGAATAGAGGTGAGGTGTGAAATGAAAAGTGGTGAGTTTAATAATTGTTGTGGTAGATGTATTGTGTGTGATGCATTGTCATGGTGTCACATAAATCATGTGCATATAAAGCGGTGATGTAGGCTTCGGCCAAAGAGGTGATGTGGCTTCGGCCAAAGCGGTGAGTGCCCTCGAGGCTAAAAGCGGTGATGATGGATCCACATGCATATTGCATTTCATACATTACATGCATGCTCTGGTGATTGATTGGGTGTTCATAAAATAATGGTGTGTTAGGTGTAACTGTATTCCTGGCATAACTGTGTTAATGGTGTATTTGAATTGACTGTATATCTGGTGTACCTATCCTACTGTGTTTCTTGTTTTATTTATTATTATCTATGTATTGAGACTCACCCTACTGCGTCGTGTTGCCTCGTATGCCGGCAACCTGCAGGTGATGGTGATTAAAGGTGTTTAGAGATCCTTCTTCTAGTGTGGTCGAGTCGGCTCTGATACGTAGCACCGGGGGGAATATTTAGTAGTGGTTATTTTATTATGTTTTGAACTATTATGTTAAGTTAGTATCTTCCACTGTTGTACTACTTCATTCTCAAACTTGTTGGTGCTTCCACTGTTAACCCTCGAGTCTTGGTACTCGTTCTGAATCATAATCATGTTGTTGTTTATTACTGTGATCCTTGTTGGTTTGCTTTTCTTGACATGTCTTGTAATTTCGTTGGTGGATAGCAATTAAAATTTATTGAGGTGTGTGTACATGAAATATGTGACTGTTGGTTGTACCACTGATTTTGGTTGTTTGCGACTGTTGTTGGTATCATTAAGATATGTGTGATTAAAAGAGTTCTAACGACGTCAAATGAGTGAAAGTCGTGACGACGCCTTCGCACTCCGGACTGCGTTAAAAGTCTTTTAATGTGGTAGTTATAAATTTGAAAGGAAGTAGTTTTTGTGACCTTAATTAGTTGGTTGCATGAGTAGGAGGGACTGATCACCCCAATCACTCATCCCCAATGAAAGAGGCGACAATAACTCATGGTTATTATTAAATTTGGATGCATGCACTAATTTTAATTTGATTGATTGCTTGATTAGCTTATTAGAATATAGAGAGTACTCTAATGTGACCTAATCTTGGTAAATTATACACTAGACAATATTTGAAGGATTACTTGTTGAATACTGTTGCACTTGATTGACGTCCTTGCCATAAGTTGATTGTTTTGTGATGCATATGAGTTAAATTTGATTTGTGCTTAATTGTCTCGAAGTTAGTATGCTAAAACGAAATGTTGTGTAAGGCTATATTTTCATTAGCTCAACTATGATTGCATAATTTGAAGTTTTGACACTTTCGGTGTTTCAATTTGACTTGTTTCGTGAGCATGATGTGATTGTCAAAATTAAATGATTAATTTTCCTTACCGTTGGAGTTTATGTCGGAAATTAAATTTTGAACTAATAAGTAGTTGTTTATGTAGTTGCATGCTCGAGTGATAGTAAGGTTGGGGGTTTGCATATAATTCCCTTTTGACAAAATTGTGAGTTCTATGTTTTTGCAAAAACGGTACTTGGAAAATTTGGTGCTATTGGGAATGAATGGGATGTCAAATTAGTGTTGAATTTTATTTCCAAGTTGTTCTAAGATTTCATTTCAAAATGAGACATGATTTCGGCTTTTGAACCAATTAGGTTGTGGTTTAATGAGAACATCAGACAGACAGACAGACTTTAGACTAGAAACAATACACTAAATGTAACTGGATCCCTGATCCATCCATTCTATGACCTCGGATTAATCAATACATTAACTTCGTTTCTAGTACATTTGTGTTGTACCATAATTTTGTCGATTTACTATAGTTTGATTTATCGATATATGAAATTGAAAACAAAATTCAGTAATTCTGTAGGGTCAAATATAATATGTGTTTTGGATTGGGCTGAACTCAACCAGTATTTGGGGCCAACTGTCGCGGACCATATCCACTAAGCTAAAGGATTACTTGGCGCATTCCCCTATAAATACACGCTTCAATTAATGCATCAGGTACACATTTATTACTGTCTGCCACCTTTTCACTTAGCTGACTTGAGCATCGAAGTACGTTCAAGTATCACCCCCTCACCGAATCAACATGAAGGGACGCATCTCGGAGCATAACTTGGAGCAGGTCCAACATCACACCTCAGTAGCATCCTAACCCAACTTCATTGACATAACTGACTTTCAAGACAGTTTATTTGCAACCGTAGTGGGAGCACCAAGTTTATTCAAATGAGGAGAAGGAGATGTATTTATAGGCTTCAAAAAGTGAAGTTGTCTTGGGCACCAAGTTGATTTAGGGTTTCTTTTCCCACTTATCTTCAAAAAGCTTGATTTGATCATCCACCAACTAAGAAGAAAGGTTCCAATGGTGTGAGGACAAGTGTCTCTAAAAAGTAAAAGTTACAAGCTAAAAAGTAAAAGGGGGGTGCTACACTTGCAACTTAGGCCACTTGCATAGCAACTTGACTTTGATGTCATCAATGACATTAGCATATTGCTGGTGCAATGCAGTTCGTCATGATTGTTGGGGCATTGGTCGCTGCCAATTGCTGGGGCAACTATTGCTGTAGCAATTGAACAAACACGTCAAAATACAATATGGGGCACCAAAAGTGCCAAATGATCACAAATAAGTTTCTAACCCTCTTTTACTCTAAACAACACATATTAACTACTTTAACAATAATATTACTTAGAAACTCACATTGATTTAAGTCATAGAACATATAAATAACACTATAAAATAGAGTTATCAGATCTTTCCAACGGAAGACCAAATGAGCATGTCCCAATGCTCGTTCCAGCCACCATAACGAACTACGGAGTACGAAGAATCCTAGTAAACCCAGCACCAATGTGATGTTCCTTGGCCTATTAATCAAACTGGGAATCTCAAAGGAGGACCTCTCCCCCATATCAAGGAACAGATCTCTCCAGGTTTGATGGCGCAAGAAAGACACCCCTCGGATACATTGAGCTGACAATAACCTACGTGGAGAGTTCATTAGCTTGAACCATAGAGACTAGGGTTGTTCGCGGTGCGGGTTGGTTCGGTTTTGAGCAAAAAAATGAACCACACTTGTTTATGGTGATTTTTGGTAAACAACCACTGGTTTAAAATTAATTACTTGCAAGATCAACCAGTAAATCTTAGAAGCATTTTGTGTTAATGTTATCAGAAAAGTTTGGATGTTCTTACTGTTCTTATTATCGTTTTCCAGAAAACTAACAGTTTCAAAGGGCTTGAAACTATCAAATTGCCTTGAATATCAAGGAATTTGCGGAAATGTGTTGATACACGAATAAATTGCAGAAAAGAATTCAATAAAACAAAGTAAAATTGCCTTGAATATAAGGAGATTGGTACACAAGATCATACATTGTTCTGTTACTCGTTTCTCTTTGACTTGGAAGTTAGGCGTGAGAATTTTGTATGTGAGTTTGTGACCTGTTCTCTTATGAGAAACTACTATATATACTAGGAAGAAAACTATAACTGCATACAATGGCTAGTACATTTAAACTTAAAAACAAATAACTGCCAAACATTTCGACACCATAGTCACCATACTTTTCGACAACATTCTTTACTCTTGGACAATATCTTCCTAGCCTGGATCTGCTACCAATCTTTGCTCTTCTTCTTGTCGAAATGTCGCTTTCAAAGCTCCAATTTCACTAAGTCTTTACAATAGTCGAAGACTACCTTTGGAACACTCTCTTAGTGTCGAAGATCAACATTTCCACATTTAAAGTGATGAGTCAAACCTCATCGACTGCATTTATTTAGCCTGTCGAAAATACAGGCTAATAAATTGCCCCCCAAAAATGTCATTTTCGACTGAGGCTTAAACGAAGGTAGAGAATGATGTTTTTGAAATCTTTTTCGACAAGCTTATGTCAGATACTACAACGTTAGCAACTTTACTTTTCAGTATTGAAAAGACGTTTTCTCTCTTTTTAAAGTAGTACTTGAGTGCACAACCATATTAATGGGCTATTTTACTTGGTAACTACCACACTCCACTACTTTACAATTGCTACACACTTTCCCCAAAAAAATTGCCATGATTGCTCTTTTATTTATTTTTACTTTTTTTAGTAAGCGTGTGTAACAGGTATAAAAAGGTCTCTCCCTTTTCATTTCAAACCTCTTGAACTTTTGTATTTTGTAACCTCCTTCTCTCTAGCGCTCTCTTCATCTTCTTCGCAAGAAAACCTTATTAACGCACCAAAAGCTTCTGAAATTTCATCTCTTCTTCACGGGAAAACCTACGCAGAGTACGCCATTACGCACCACAGGAGCTTAGATAACTTCTTTGCTAACGTTTCAAAGCACGATCTTCTGTTTCCTTCTTCAATGGCGTCAAAACCTACTTCCTCCAAGGCTCAAGATTCTGGAAAAGCACCTCCTCTCCAAAGTTTGTACCTGAGCCTGATTTTGCTGAGACATTCTCCTCCACCTAATAAATATGCTTATTTACATCCTCTTCCTGAATCTCTAGTTGACCCTGAAAAACTTCAAGCCATTTTTCCTGGTTACCACCAATTCTGTCCTAGACTCTTCATTGAGGGTCCATATGTCATGGACTTCATGAATAACCCAAATAGGTTCTTTAGGTCTTCTCCCCCTATTGAGAATATGACTTTTCTTGCTTAGCTCGACAAAGTTGAGTCGAAAAAAGCTGCTTTTTGGAAGGAGCTTGGTATTTTCGACCTAATTCAATTAGCTAGGCTTGGGCTTAAGTATCAATGCCCAATGCTCATTGCTGCTCTCCACTTTTGGGAGATGACCACTAACACTCTTCACCTCAAGTGTGGCATTCTCACTCCCACTCTTTATAATGTGGCTGCCATTACTGGTCTAAAACCCACCAGTGATGTTTTCAATCCCTTTAACACTGGCACTAAGCATCATTTCGACTTTGACTTTAAACGTGCTTCTTTGACTGCGTTTATCGAAGATCACCATGACACTGAAAGTGTCGAAGTCTCTGATGAAGAGCATATTGCCTTTCTCACTCCATGGCTTTCCTTCTTTGTATTTTGTTCTTAATCTCTTCAAGTAGCTAAGATGTATGTTAACCTAGCCATTCAAATCCATGAGGGTCGAAACATCTGTCTTGGTAAACTAATCTTAGGAAGTCTCTATGAATCCTTGTCACAAGGCTCTTATGACCTCAAAAAACTTGCTCCCATTGACAAAAATTCTTAGTGTCAGGACCTCTTTGGTTATTCCAATTGTGGCTAATTCCCACTTTTGAGTCGAAACTTTATTATTTTGTTCTCGAGGATATGACAAAAACTGTTAACCAATTTTATTTGATGCACTTGTACTCTTTTGTGAGTTGCTTAACAACTAATTCAGAATCACCTCTTATTTTGACTGATTTTGCCCCTAGTTCCAGCAGTATTTCATGCCCTGCTATTAAGGCCTCATATTCTGCCTCATTATTGGAGAAATTTCCTTCGATTTTGTACTTCAACTTTGTTGGTATTTTCGTTGGAGATACAATCAGGACTCCATTTCCACTACCATTTTTATGGCTTGATCCATCAAAGTACAACTTCCATGGTTGAACTTCGACCAAAGTAATTGGTTTTTCGACCAAGGAATGGTCTACTATGAAGTAAGCCACAACTTGTCCCTTTACTGCCTTTAAAGGTTGATATGTTAATGAATACTCAGACAAGGCTAAAGCCTATTTACCAATTCGACTATGAAGTATTGGTTTCGACAACATATGCTTTATAATATCATAATGCGAAAAACATACACATCAACAGGCTTTATATATTGCTTCAATTTAGTACATGAAAAATACAAACATAAGCACAGCTTCTCAATTGGATGATATCTTGTTTCTGTATCATTTAATAATCTACTGAGATAATAAATGGCTCTTTCGTCACCATTTTCATCCTCTTGTGCTAACATACTATCTATTGTCAGCTCTGATGCTGCTATGTACAATTTCATGACTCTGGATCCCATTTGAACACATCTTCCTTCTTCATTCGAAGCAATTGTGAAAAAACTTGCGTCTTGCCACTTAGGTTTTGATATAAACCTTCTTAGGAAATTGACCTTCCCTAGCAAAGACTGCAACTCTTTCTTTGTCGAAGGAGCCTTCGTTTCTAGGATTGCCTTTGTCTTATTTTGATGAATTTCAATGCCTTTTTGTGCACAACAAAACCTAAGAAGTCACCTGCACGTACACAAAAGGCACATTTGATTGGATTCATTTTCAATCCATATTTTCTCATTCTTTCGAATGATTGTCGAAGGTGGTCTAAGTGACCACTTTCTGTTGAAGACTTAACAACAATATCATCTATGTATACTTGTATAAAATCATGAAACATAGAATTCATTACTTTTTGGTATGTTGCACCAGCATTTTTAGGCCAAAGCCCCAGGGCATCGAAATGCTATTTTCGACACATCTTCTTCAGCAATATAGATTTGATTATAACCTGAGTATCCATCAAGCATGCTCAGATAATCAAACCCTGCTGCTGAATCAACCAACATTTCTGCCACTGGCATAGGGTATTCATCTTTTGGTGTAACATTGTTTAAGTCTCTAAAATCTATGCAGACTCTAAGAGTCCTATTTTTCTTAATTACAGGAACTATATTAGCTAACCAATCAACATACCTTGCAGTTCTAATGAACTTGCTCTTGAGAAGTCTTTCGATCTCTTCTTTGATCTTCGTCAAGATTTGTGGTGCAAATCTTCTTGGTGTCTGCTTCACTGGCTTCTTATCTTGTCGAATTGGCAGCTTCAATTCCACTACTTCTCGACTCAAACCTGGAATTTCATGATAATCTCATGCAAAGCAGTCCTTGTACTCCTTCAAGAGCTTTATTGTTCGATCTCTCAAGTCTTTGTCAATCTTAGCACTTATAAATGTTGGCCTCTTTACGGAGCCATCTCCCAAGTCTATTTCTTCCAAGAGATCTTGTGCTTTCATTCTTTTAGTCGAATTCATTGGGTCTTTTTCAAAACCTAAAGGTTCATCATAATAGATGCAATCTAGCCTTTAGTCTTCGAACAAATGTTGCTTGTCTTTATGCGTAATGGTTTCTTCGACCATTTTTTGTTGCATTTCGGCTTCCAAAGCCGCATTTTGTTTATTCTCGACCACATATGCTGTAATTCTTTCCCATGCACTGGGCTTAGACATCATTCAACAATTTAGGGTCCATCCCACCCAATAGGTTTGCTGTAACCTTTTGGGAAGCTTGCTTCACCTATTACTTCTCTCTCCCAAACAAATCCCTGTGTTGGGTGAAGGTCTAATGAAGCATAGACATTATCTTGTGGTACATATGCAGTATCAAAAGGTGAACATGGCACAATGTTTTCCAGTTGTTGTCGAAAGTTCTCTTTGTGATGTGATCCACTTCTGCTAAAAAGTAGCTTTGGTCACCTTCCACATTTTCGTCTAGCCCATCCTCTCTCCAAATAGAGATTCTTTGGTGTAGGGTCGAAGGAACTGCTCCTACTCCATGTATCCATCCCTACCAAGCAGTAAGTTGAAGTTTGACTTGGTTCGAATCACCATGAACAAAGTTAGCCTCTTAACACTGCCAACAATTAGCGACTTCAATTTCTCCAAGGGAATAACCTGATTTCCCTTCATAGTTTGTAAGAACTACATTATGTGGCCTTAAATTTGTGTCAGATTTGCCAATCTTTGGGAGCATGCATTGTGGCATCAAGTTAACTGCACGCCACCATCAACTAATACCTTGTTGACCCCTACATTGTTTCACCTTAGCTTGTATGAACAAAGGCTTGAGGTGATACTTCATTCCTCCATCAGGCCTCTCGAAGACAACACTTTGTTCTTCTATGCATCCATTGTTTAACGCATAGTAGCAGATTGGCTTATGTTTAGCCATGTCCTCGTCGAATTCTTCTTCAACTTCATTTACTTCTGAAACCACGTTGAACTCAATTGGAAGAATTGAGACCAAGTTGCATAGCACATCAAAATCTGGCTCTGAATCAGCGAAACTAGAACCCATTTCCTCATCAAGGTTAAGGCCCTCTTTTGATTCAAGGCCTTCCTTTACAACTGATAATGGAGGAAACATCCTATCTGTTGCAGGCTTCCTACGCATTTCGACAAGAGATGCTATCTGCTTTCCCTTGTTTTTGTTTGAGTTTCCACCTTTACCTGCCGCAGCAGCAGCTTTCTTTTGGCGTTGATACCTGCGCCATTGTGTTCTTGTCATTGGGTTCTGACCCTTGTAGTTGTTGCTATAGGCATACTTGTTTGACCTAGTTGCCTTGTTTTGTTTCGCAATGCTTGTACTTCCTTTCTCCTTTGGTGGTACATAAGTCTTGATTTGAGCCTTCTGTTTTTGCTTGGTTGAAGGCACTATCTTGTATGGAATTCCTCTCTTGTTGAAACTGAACTTAGGCCTCTTATCAACCCATTTTCCTTTCCTCTTCAGTTGAGGCTTGTATCCTTCAAGGTTCTTTGTTGCTTCCTTGTCAAAGACAGAGCTGCGATTAAGGAAGTCAATCAGTACCACTTCAGCCTTAGGATACACCACTTGCATTTTCTCATTATACTAGTCTTCAGTGACCACTTCGACATTAACCCTTTGGCCCTCAGTGGCTCATTTGGTACCAGTGTTGGTAGCAACAACCTCTGTAGCTTCGATCATATGTATTTCGACTGGCTCAGCATATAATGCCTCAGCTATTGGGAGAGGGTCAGTATCAATCTTCATTGGAGGCTTCGACGACTTGTCTCCAAATTTCAGCCTTCCTTCATTCAAAGCTTTTTGGACCAGATCCTTGAAAAGAACACAACGAGATATACTATGGCCTAAAAAATTATGATATTTGCAATAACCTCTTTTCTTTTGTTGTTTTAGTGGTGGTATTTTTAGGCCCTGAGGCACTATTATTTGACCATCAGCAACTAAAAGATCAAAGATTTGGTCACACTTAGTGACATCAAAGGTATATGTCTTTGCAATGAATCTATCATTTGTAGGTTTGACAGGATTTTTCCCATCTAAAGGCTTTAGTAATTTACAAGTATAAGGAGGTCCTAGTTTTAATTCAATAACATTAACCTCTTCTTCGGCATCCTCATAGGAGACATCGAATTCTTGGTCACTGTCATTTGTTTTGACATATGCAACTTTATCTTTTTACCTATTGGTTATAGCCTTTTCAGCTTTTAGCCTTTCGACTTTTCGAACCCTGTCAGCAAGTTGTGCCATATCTCTTAAGTGCAAAGTATCTAACTCATGTTCAGGCACTTGTGTAAAGCACCTTGCCTTGAGAAATCTAAATCTATTGAGATAATCATCAATAGACTCAGCCACTTTGCGTCGAACACTGGCCAATTCTTTAAGGCTAATCTTCGACTGGCCCATGTAAAATTGTTCATGAAATGCTTTCTCTAATTGCCCTCAATTAAATATAGAATGTGGGGGAAGAGTCGTAAACCAAGTGAAAGCATTTTTTGTCAGAGAGTTTGGGAAATATTTTAGCCTCTTGTTCTCATTATGGGCTAAGTCCCTTGCCTCTGTTAAATAACGGGCAACGTGTTCGACAGTAGATTCACTAGTTTCCCCAGCAAACTTTGTGAACCTAGGAATTTTCCACCCTCTAGGAAACTCTGTTTGCAATACATAATCTGATAAGGGTGAAAAAAAGTTAGGCCTATGCTGGCCTAAATTGAGGCAATTCTGGGCTAGAATGATTTCGACAAGATTGGCTAGGTTATTTGAAGCCCAAAATTATTTTGTTGAACTTGTCTAACCACCTCATCGGCATTTTGACCTCTGTTAACCAACACAACTTCAGGGATTGCTTCGACTTCCCTTCTTACAGGTTGTTCGACAACAACTAGTTGTCCTTGGTTTATATGCACTTCGACAGGTCTGTTATTCTGAATCTGTGGCACTTGTTGATTTTGCAATGGTGGAGTGCCAAAGAATCTGCAATCCTCCCATTTGGTTAGCCAACATTTGATAACTCTGGTTTGTGTTCTGAATTAAAGGATTGAACACTGTACCAGTTTGTTGGATCAACATATTGACCATATCATGGTTACTATCATCTATTTGATGCCTTAAGGCCAACAACGATGATGTGGTTAAGGCTGGTTGAGCATTTCTACCAAGAATGCTCCCTGGGGAACCATGTATAGGGGAAAATGATGTCCCTGCAGTGTCTGCATAAGTGGACATATTCGTTTGAAGGCTTGCCATCATAGTTGTTGGCATACCATATGGGTAACCCCTAAATTGAGAAACATTTGGAAACCTTGTGTCGAAAGTACTTCCAACCAAGGGATTAGCCATTAAAGGGCTCGTCGAAGACACTAATATCAATGGCTGGGTTATTGCTGCTGTATTCGACACAGGCACAGGAGCAGTACTCCTACGACATTTGCAGCATTAGCATCAGCATGTGATGCTTGCTCTTGTGAATTCTGTGTATTTTGTGCATTGGATGTCGAAGCAGTGTTCGAGCCAGAACATGCCGTTGTAGAAAGACTTTTTCCGCTTCTCAAATGCATACACTATTCACTGAATCACATATTATAATGAAAGTACAGAATATAAACTATTCTATAAATTAACATAAATGGTCCCACTGGGCGTGCCAATTTGTTTACGGTGATTTTTTATAAACAATCGCTGGTTTAAAATTAATTACTTGCGAGATCAACCAGTAAATCTTAGGAGCATTTTGTGTTAATGTTATCAGAAAATTTTGGATGTTCTTACTGTTCTTATTATCGTTTTCCAGAAAACTAACAGTTTCAAAGGGCTTGAAACTATCAAATTACCTTGAATATCAAGGAGTTTGCAGAAATGTGTAGAAAACACGAATAAATTGCAGAAAAGAATTCAATGAAACAAAGTAAAATTGCCTTGAATATAAGGAGATTGGTACACAAGATCATACATTGTTCTGTTACTCGTTTCTCTGTGACTTGGAAGTTGAGCATGAGAATTTAGTATGTGAGTTTGTGACCCGTTTCTCTTCTGAGAAACTACTATATATACTAGGAAGAAAACTATAACTGCCTACAATGGTACATTTAAACTTAAAAACAAATAACTGCCAAGCATTTCGACACCATAGTCACCATACTTTTCGACAGCATTCTCTACTCTTCGACAATATCTTCCTAGCCTGGATCTGCTACCAATCTTTGCTCTTCTTCTTGTCGAAATGTCGCTTTCAAAGCTCCAATTTCACTAAGTCTTTACAGTAGTCGAAGACTATCTTTGAAACACTCTCTTAGTGTCGAAGATCAACATTTCCACATTTAAAGTGATGAGTCAAACCTCGTTGACTGCATTTATTTAGCCTGCCGAAAATACAGGCTAACAGCATCGCAAGGTAAAAATAGATGCATTTTGGTTTGGTTTGGTTGCCTTTAAAAAAAAACCAAACCAAACCAATGTAGTTTGGATTGGTTCGGTTGGTTCGATTTTTGACGAGACAAAACACAATTTAGGGTCCATTTGGTTAGAGCTTATGGAAAACAACTTATGCAAATAAGTTTTTATGTTTTATTCATAAGCTAGTCAAACTAATTTATGGAAAAACAACTTAGGGAGAAATTTTTTTTGCTAGTAAGAACTTATGAATTAACATAAAAACTTACTTATGGTTGATTTTCATAAGCTCAAGAATAAGCTAATCCAAACGACCGCTTAAATAAAATGCTTTCTTTATTTTCTACATATATTGCTTTGTCTAATTTTATTTTTGTATATAGGATTTTGCGGTTTGTTTTGGTTCGGTTTTTGTAATCAAAACCGCGGACCGAACCGAACTACGAGGTTCACTAATAAAGAAACTGAACAAAATCAATAGAAAGTTGTTTTTTGCGGTTTTCGGTTTGGTTTGGTTCAGTTTGTGGTTTTCAGTTTGGTTTGGTTCGGTTTTGAACACCCCTAAAAGAGACCTTGTTTCTAGTACTCCCATGCCGATCGATCTTCAAAGTCATTATTGGCAGGTGATAACTCATACTTATATGAGTTATTTATGCCTTTATTCTTATAATTAAAGTGAGTTCTTGAGTAATATTAGTATCTTACTTATCTTATTATTGTAGTTGTAGGAAAAGAAGGGCTAGAATCTATTTTGTGTTAATTTGGCACATCTGGTGCCCTTCTGAACAATTTAATGTGTTTTGTGAGTGCTGCAGTGTTAAGCGCTATAGCGTCTGACGCTATAGCGGTAAGAGGGCAGGCCAGCTGAGTATTTAAAGCAAAAGTGCATTTTTGGCGCCAAGCTCTTTATTCCAAATCTCGTTTACTGTGCCACTGTTCAGCTGACACGACCGGATTTTATTGGATATCAAAGGACACTTGGCATTTCTTGAGTGGAAGGCTAGCTTTAGTTGGTGAAAGGGTTACATCACCTTTTGTACTAGCTTTGGAAACACCAACTACAACAACTTCTTCTCTCCCACAATCCCACACCTTCGAAGATAGAGAGAGTTTAGAGAGAGAGAGAACTTGACACATTTTCCTCCATTCTTAAGCACTTTCAAGCTTTTATTTTTATTGTAATTTTTCGTTTACCATTCTCATCGGTGTAGAACTGACGTTATAGCGTCGTCTTGGTGGATGATTTGGAAGCTTCGGTGTGTATCTCTTGCCACCATTCCTTCTCACTTTGTTCACGGTAATATGAGTGTTCTATCTTGTATTGTCTTGATGATGCTCAACATGAGCTAAACACCTTGAGTTGGATTGCGTAAGTCTTTGAAATGAACCATTAGTATTGTATGTATAATATTTCACGTTTTGCGTTCCAATCTTTGTGTCATAATTCTTTCAAACTTGTTTTGGGGTTGGCCACTTAAAATGGGTACATTCGTGGGTTCAGATATGGTCCATGCATAGACTTCAAAGATTGATATGAATGAAAGTTTGTTTAAATACATTTAAACAAAGTTTGCTCCCTCTAGACATAGAAATGCAATAGTTCATAGAGCAAAAGCTGTGGGTTCCTCAATATACAGGGGTGAACTTATTTAGAACCTAGACATAGGCATCTTGTAATGAAACCCTGGCGTTAGTGACTGAAAAGCACAAAAATCATTTGCAACAGCGTTTGACGCTATAGCGTGTGACGTTATAACGCTGTGCTATTTGGGAATTTACTTAGATAAAGCAATCCAACTTACTTCTCTCATATCTTAAAACCACTCTTTTAATGTTTTCTTTAAACAATCACTTTTCACTGATAACTTGTGATTACAATGATTTGCTACTTGTTCCACTAAGTGCTAGTTTAGCTTAAACTCTAAGAATTCTTGCATTCTTAGTGAGATTTTACTCTGGTATTTGTTTCTGGTGTTATAGCAGGAAACGTTATAGCGTATGCCCAGGACAGAGCCACCTGATTCTGAGTTTGATCCAGAACCTGAGAGAAGATTCAGAAGGTTGAGACAGCAACAGAGGTTACAACAACTCAGGCCAACTATGTCTGAGCATAACACTGCAACTACAGGTAGAGGTACTCTTGGTGGAAGAACTCCTTCTCAAGATGGAGGCAGAACTCCAGAGGAGGAAGAGCACAAAGAGGTGGAAGGCAAGGTCCTTTTACTTTTACTGAACCAAATGAATAATATTGGTACAGAGACAGATTCATGAACCAAGGACCTGATCAAATGGTAAATGACAGAGACAGGCCAATGAGAGACTATGATGTTTTTGATCCAACCTCAATGGAAACAAGCATTACCAGGTCTGCTGTAACTGCTACTCATTTTGAGTTTAAGCCAATGATGTTCCAAATGCTCCAAACCAATGGTCAATTTGGAGGTTCCACTCAAGAAGATCCCTTTGCTCATTTGAGAAATTTTATGGAAGTTTGTAGTAAATTCATCATACCTGGCGTGAGTGAGGATGCTTTTAGGCTAAAACTCTTCCCATACTCTTTGAAGGATAGCGCGAAAGCCTGGTTAAATTCCTTGGAATCCAACTCTATCACAACCTGAGAAGAGATGACAAAGAAATTTTTAGAAAAATAATTTCCTCCTAACAAGAACACCAGGATGAGGAATGATATTACATCCTTTAAGCAAAAAGATGGTGAAACATTGCATGAAGCTTGGGAAAGATGGAAAGAGTTGCTAAGGAAATGCCCTCACCATGGGATTCCTATAGTAATTCAAATGGAAACCTTTTACAATGGGTTGGAAGCACCAACAAGGTCTATGTTAGATGCCTCATTTGGAGGTGTGATTTTAAACTCCTCTTACAATGAAGCTTGTGAGCTTATAGAGCGTATTGCCATCAACAACTCTTCATGGCCTACTGAAAGATTAAACCCTGCCAAAAAGATTAAACTCTGCAGGGTCAAGTGTTTCTGAAAAAGAAAAGAAACCTACTGACGTTATAGCGCCTGACGCTATAACGGTTGATAAAGCACCTGAACCTAAACTTGTGCCTGAATACCCTTCTCCACCTTATCCTCAAAGGCTAAAGAAGGCACATGAAGACAAGCAGTTCAACAAGTTCCTGGAGGTCCTGAAACAACTGCACATAAATATCCCTTTGGTGGAGGCATTACAGAAAATGCCTAATTATGCCAAGTTTATGAAGGATGTCCTTACAAAAAGGAGAAGGCTTGGAGAGTTTGAAACTGTTGCTATGACGGGAGAGTGTAGCATGTTAATGCAAAATAAACTCCCAAGGAAATTAAAGGATCCTGGCAGCTTTATTATACCCTACTCCATTGGAGATTTTTATTCTGGTCGTGCCTTATGTGATTTAGGAGCAAGTATCAACTTGATGCCAAAGTCCATTTATACACAACTGGGTATAAGAATTGCCAGACCTACTTCTGTAACCTTTCAGCTTGCTAATAGGACTCTTGCCTATCTTGAGGGGATACTAGAAGATGTTTTAATAAAAGTTGACAAATTTGTTTTCCTGTGGATTTTGTTATTTTGGATTTTGATGCAGATAAGGAGGTACCTATCGTTTTAGGGAGACCATTTCTGGCTATAGGGAAGACACTTATTGATGTTCAGAAGGGAGAGCTGACAATGAGGGTTAATGACCAAGAAGTCAAGATTAATGTTCTGAATGCCTTAAAGCTCCCTGAGGACAACACTGAAGAATGTCCTTTTGTTGTTTCTCTTGACCAAGTGGTTTAAAAACATTTTCAAAAAGCCAATGCCCACTTGGGAATAGTTCTGAAAAACAATGAGGAGCCTGAGTTTATTGAAGAAGGAGCAACTCAAGAAGAAGAAATGACTGTGAAAGAGGTTTGGGCAAGAAGATATGAGTCACTTGAACAAGAAAACTCAAACCTTAAGAAATGTGTTCCTTCCATTGTTCAACCACCAATCCTTGAGCTCAAGGAGTTACCTAAACACCTGAAATATGTTTATTTGGGGGAAAATGAGTCTCTTCCTGTAATCATCTCTTCTGGTCTCACCAAAGATCAAGAGAATGAGCTCATTGCAACCCTAAAAAGACATAAGAAGGTTATTGGGTGGCAAATGGCTGATATTCATGGGATTAGTCTAACTATCTGCATGCACAAAATTGTTTTGGAGGAGAACTCTAAACACAACATTGAAGGGCAGAGAAGGCTTAACCCTATAATGAAGGAAGTGGTGAAGAAAGAAATTCTCAAGTGGCTAGATGCAGGCATTGTTTATCCTATCTCTGACAGTGCATGGGTGAGCCCTGTGCAATGTGTTCCAAAGAAAGGTGGGGTAACATTGATCACTAATGACAAGAATGAAATAATTCCTACAAGGACAGTGACTGGGTGGAGGATCTGCATGGACTATAGAAAGTTGAACAAGTCTACAAAGAAGGGTCATTTCCCTCTCCCCTTCATTGATCAGATGTTAGATAGGCTTGCAGGTAAGGAATACTATTGCTTTCTAGATGGCTATTCTGGTTACAATCAAATAGCAATAGTTCCTGAGGATCAACAAAAGACTACATTCACATGTCCCTATGGTACATTTGCCTTTAGAAGAATGCCACTTGGTCTGTGTAATGCTCCTACAACCTTCCAAAGGTGTATGATGTCTATCTTTTCTGATTTCATTGAGAAATCTATGGAAGTTTTTATGGATGACTTCTCTGTGTTTGGGGAGAGTTTTCAATTGTGTCTGACTAACTTAGAAGACATCTTGGTGAGGTGTGAAGAAACAAACCTAGTCCTAAATTGGGAAAAGTGCCACTTCATGGTGCAAGAGGGTATTGTTTTGGGACACAGAATTTCAAAGAAGGGATTGGAGGTTGATAAAGCAAAGATTGAAGTCATTGAAAAATTGCCTCCTCCCACAAGTGTTAAGGGTGTTAGATGTTTTCTTGGTCATGCTGGATTTTATAGAAGATTCATTAAAGATTTCTCAAAATTCTACAAGCCTCTATACCATCTACTTCAGCATGACACTACTTTCAACTTTGATGATGCATGCCTTGAAGCCTTTCAAAAGTTGAAGAAAGCTCTAATCACTGCACCTATCATTGTCACTCCTGATTGGAGTAAACCATTTGAGCTTATGTGTGATGCGAGTGACTACGCTGTTGGAGCTGTGCTAGGTCAAAGGTATGACAAAATCTTTCATTCTATCTATTCTGTATGTAAGACACTTGTTGAAGCACAATTAAATTACACAGTTACTGAAAATGAGCTATTAGTTGTGGTGTTTGCTTTTGATAAATTTAGATCATACTTGGTAGGCACAAAAGTTATTGTTTTCACTAATCATTCAGCCATCAAGTATTTGATCTCAAAAAAAGATGCAAAACCAAGGCTAATTAGATGGGTTCTCCTCCTCCAAGAATTTGATTTGGAAATTCGTGATAAAAAGGGGTGGAGAACCAAGTTGCTGACCATTTGTCTAGAATTGAAGGAGAAAATCCAGATTAAACATTTGGTGAAATCAAGGAGATCTTTCCTGATGAGAAGTTGTTAGCAGTAATTGTGCAAGCATGTAACGCTATAACAGTTGCCGCTATAACGCAAGACGCTGTAGCGGCTGATGCTACTGCACCTTGGTTTGCTGACATTGTGAACAACTTGGTTAGCAGAATTGTGCCTGCAGATATGAATTATCAACAGAGAAAAAGGTTCTTCCATATAGTGAGAAAATACTATTGGGACGAACCTTTCCTCTATAAAAAGTGTCCATATCAGATAATAAGAAGGAAGGCTTCACCTTTTGGTGGACACTTTGGAGGAACAAGAACTGCAGCAAAGGTGCTACAATGTGGCTACTACTGGCTTACTTTGTTCAAGGATGCTCAAGAAATGGTGAAGAACTGTGAGAAATGCCAAAGGACTGGGAATATTTCCAACAAGCATGAAATGCCAGTAACCAACATCCTAGAGATTGAACTCTTTGATGTATGGGGCATGGACTTTATGGGGCCCTTTCCTCATTCTCATGGGAATTCATACATCTTGGTGGTAGTGGATTGTGTCTCTAAATGGGTTGAAGCTGTTGCTCTTCCCAACAATGATGCCAAGTCAGTAAGCAAGTTCCTTCAGAAGAACATCTTCACCAGATATGGAACACCTAGGGCTATTATTAGTGATGAAGGATTTCACTTCTGCAACAAGTTGATTGAATCTCTCTTAGGAAAGTATGGGGTGAGGCATAAAATTGCAACTGCTTATCATCCACAAACAAATGGGCAAGCTGAATTGTCCAATAGAGAGATCAAGAGGATGCTTGAGAAGATGGTGGGACCTTCAAGAAAGGAATGGTCAATTCACTTGGATGATGCTTTATGGGCTTACAGGACAGCCTTCAAAACACCTTTGGGGATGTCTCCCTACAGACTTGTGTTTGGAAAAGCCTGTCACCTCCCTATTGAATTGCATCACAAGGCTCATTGGGCTATCAAGAAGCTGAATTTTGAGTATGATACGGTTGGGAAAGCCAGAATGCTGCAATTGAATGAGCTAGAGGAAATTAGGCACTGTGCCTATGAGAGTTCAGCTATTTACAAAGAGAAGACCAAGTTGTGGCATGATAAGAAGATCCAGAAAAGGGAATTGATTGAAGGAGGTCAAGTGCTTCTTTTTAATTCAAGACTTAAATTGTTTCCTGGGAAGCTCAAGTCCAGATGGTCTGGTCCTTTCAAATTGGTAAAGGTCTATCCCCATGGAGCTGTAGATTTGTATGATGAAGCAACCAACACCACCTTCAAGGTAAATGGCCAGAGGGTGAAGCAATACCATGGTGAACATGTGGTTAGGGACAAGACCACTATTGATCTTCAAGACCTCTAACATTAAAGAGGGAGTCTGGCTGAAGACTCTTAAAGCAAGCGCTCTTGGGAGGCAACCTAGTGGTTTAACTAACCGAAATTTTTGAGTTTTTAATTTTTGTTTTGTGCAGGAGTGAAAGTGGCATGTTGGATATTTTTGCATCAAGTGTTGGGGAAGCTTTTGACACTATAGCGTGGGTGTGTCATTAGCGCTATAGCGGTAAGGTGTGGTGACATATAAATTTTAAAAAAAATAAGTTTTAAGTGAGCCTCGCATTTAGTGGTGACGTGGCGCACACGTTTCTGATCCTGTTAACTGCCATGGCCTAGCGTGCCACGTTTCACCAACTCCGATCACGTCAGTCATTCCTCCCATCACCAACGGTCAATTCATAAATTCCCCAACTCCCAATAACCTCCAATCCACCCACTCTTCTCTCTCTCGCAAATTATAACCGTTACCCTCTCTTCTTTAATCTCCCCACTTCGCCCATCTCTAAATCTCCCTTTCTGAAACCGATTCTTGCATTCCCTCAAAACCAGAAAATCCCTAATTTCCTTTTTAATTTCCAACCCGTTCAACAATGGTGAAAAGTAATCCACTGTCAAATCCCCTAGAAAGACCAAAGCAACTAAACCCAGTTCTTCCAAAACCTCCGACCCTCAGAACGACCCCAATCGTTTCTTGAGAATGAACTTCATAGCAGAAAGGGGTTTCAAATCTGACAAGGCGCCTGACGCATTCACGTCTGCCGTTACAGCGTTGGGTTGGTCAAGTTTTGTGAAGCATCGTGGAGATTATGTCGTGCCGGTGGTGAGAGAGTTCTACCAAGGCATCCCACCTCCAAAGGAAGGAAAACCCCAAACCTATTCGGTGGTTAGGGGTGAGATTGCAATCAACGAGTTTTTCAAGTTGGTCTATTCTGGAAAGGCATTGGAGAAGAAAATCAACACCTAGGGCCGAGAGGAAATGGAGGAAGTAAGAAAGAGGATCTGTTCAGAAGAATCAACCTGGGAAAAGTTTGGATCCGAGTTCAAGCTAAAGAAGACATTTTTGGTGGATGAGGCTGCCATGTGGTTCACATTCATCAGGCATTCCCTGATGCCCACCTCACACACCACCTTTGTGGAGAAGGATAGGATGATAGTCCTGGATGCAATTCTGGAAGGTGAAAGCATTGATGTGGGGAAGATAATTGCAAGAGAAATTGAGAAGAGTAGAATCAAAACATATGGTAATCTCTATTTTCCTTATTTAATAACTGAATTGTGTAAATTGGCTGAAGTAGAAATAGAGATTAGAGATGAGAGAAGATCCCCTCTTGGGGCTATCCTGTTGTGTTCAAGCCAAGGCAAAGAAGTGCCGCTATAGCGTTTGACGCTATAGCGTTGAGTCGGCTAAAGAAAAATCAGCAAGCACTCTGCAAGCTTGTTAAGGCCAAGTTTGAATGGGAGAAGTCTGTTCTGGAGAAATTGTCAAGGGGAAAAGAGTTGATGGAGCCACCAGTGTTCCCTGAGTGGTTGATAGATGATGAAGGTGTGCAAGAGCCACTTCAACAAGACGAAAGGGTCACCAAGGAGGCTGCTTTTGAGGAGCTAAGGAAGAGAGAAAGAAGCCCAATCTTGAAGAATGTGAAGAGCCCTACAAAGAAGAAGAGGAAGGTGAACAGTGAAGAATCACTTAATACTGAATATTTGGAGGAGATAAGTGAGGAGGATGAGGAAGAAACAAGACAATTAATGAAGGAAGTTAATGAGTCTGAGGAAGAAGGAGATTCTGAAGATGAGGAGGAGTCTGGTGAGGACCACCTAGAGGGAGAGGAAGGCTCTAAAAGTGAAGAGTTGGAAGAAATTCAAGCTGACCAACCACCTAGCCCTACCAGACCACATTCACCATTGATCACATCTCCACAAACCAACAACCAAATCATTCCAGAAACACCCCAGTCTGAAACACCCATTCCCTCACCTAATCCAACAATAACCAAATCACCTCCACAACCACTACCCAAACCTACACCATCCCAAACAGAATCCCAAACACCATCACCCCTAGGCACAGAAGAGCCAATTCCAGAAATACCACCACAACAGCAAAAATCCAAAAGTTCTGATAGTGAGGCTGCTGGCGTTATAACGCCTGACGCTATAGTGTCTCCTGAGTAGTCAATTCAAGCTAAATCTGTGGCAGTTGCAACCAAGTCTCCTAGGCTCAAACAAAGAGCAAATAGGAGCCCAAAAACAAAATCTCATGTTATTGCAGTTACAGAGCAAGAAGCCCAAGCCATGGCAGCAAGTCCTGATAAAGAAATGGTGGAAGGCCCAATTCCCATGGAAAGGCCAGAGCCTGTGCTAAAAGAAAAACATGTTGAACAGAAGAGGCCAACATATGCTTCAGCTAGAAGAAGTCCAGGTGCCAAGCTTGCGGTCATTGAGGAAGATGTGGTTGAGGGGGGTGATAAAGAAGAAGAGAAAGAAGGGAGCCAAGGACCTGAAGAGGAAGTTTCTGAGCAGGAGAAAGAAGCTGCTAGCAAGTTAGCAGAAATGATGGCTGCTAAAGGAAAGGGAAGTTCAAGTTCTAGCGCTATACCATCTGACACTATAGCGCCTGAAGAAAGCAAGGGAGCAAAGAAGAAAAGAAAAGCCACCAAGTCCACTCAGCCTAGCCGTATCAGTGTAGTTTATGTAGTTTATGTAGTTTTAACCCCTTCTTTTGTAGTTTATGTAGTTTGTGGTTGCAAATAAATTGTGAAGCGCTATAGCGTTGTTCTTGCGCTTCACAACTGTTAAGAACTTGTTTAATTGTGTTTTTGTTTAAGTCCTAGGCTTCTCCCCAGTCCAATCAAGCAGTGAGGACATTGCTCCCTTTTATTTGGGGGGGGGAGGATGTAACGCCCCAAAAATAGTTCAATTATTTATTTAATTGGATTATTTAAGGCTTACAACATTTTAATTAAGTCAAATAATTAATTTGGAAGTGTCTTTTCATTTAGAAGGTGTTTGAGTAATGGAAGAGGTGTGATTAGAGGCTCATGATCCATTAAGAGGCCCATATCCATGATTTAAGTGAAGGTGTCGAAGGTGAGAGAGTCATTTGCGATCAAAACAAAGAAAAGTCAAAGAGTAAAGTAAGAGAGTAGAGAGAGGTGTGATAGCTCAAGGAAGAAGAAGAGAGGATATTGGCGTGGAGAGCTCAAGTTCAAGGAAGAGGAGTTTGATTGTTGGGGGATCTTGAAGTCTTGGTGGAAAGAGTGTTTATTCTTCAATCTATTGAGGTAAGGGGGCTCTCTTTCACCTATAATAGAGTATATGATGAGTGTTATGTGTGAGTTAGACTCTAGGATGATTTTTGAGTTGCTTGTGTTGCTTGTTGTGTGATTGACGTTGTGTTTGCTTCACTTTGGTGAAATTGTGAAGTGTGTATGTGTTGTTGATGATGGGTCATATGAGAGACCTAGAAAAGAAATGGGATTTGAGGAACCCTAAGTATCAGGGCGTTATTTTTGGTGTAGTCACCTTTGTTGATTACTTTGATGAGTGTGTGGGACAAATTTTGAATGAATATAGGTGTAGTAGTTGTGGTTTAAGTTTGATCATAGTATGAGAATCAAAGAAACGAGGGAAGATGAAGGTTAGGTGTCTAGGGCGACATATGAGCCGAGGTGTAGTTGCCTAACTGTAGAGGTGTCGAAGTCTATGGAAGTCGACGTGTAGATGTGGTAAAGTATATGGGAGTCGACGTGTAAGTGTGTCGAAGCGTAGGTGACTAAGCGTAGGTGACTAAGTTTAGGTGACGAAGTGTAAGGGTGTGTGAGTCGAAGTGTAAGTGTCGACTTGTAGTTGCCGAAGTGTAGCACATGTATACCGAAGTGTAGGTGCCGAAGTGTAGCGTATATATATACCTAAGTGTAGTTGTTGAAGTGTAGTTATCGAGGTATAGTGTATATCTACCGAGGTGTGGGTGTACCGAAGTGTAGAGGTACCGGGGTGTAGTGTATGTATGTCGAAGTTAGTGTTGTCGAGGTATAGGTGTGTTGAATTGTAGGTGTATCGAAGCGTAGCGTGTCGAAGTGTAGTGTACCGAGGTGCAGTGTAGTGTACCGAGGTGCAGTGTGGTGTGCCGAGGTGTAGTGTGAGTGTGCCGTGTAACACCCCTCCTATCTCTATTAATTAACTAATTTAAAATCAGAGTTTAATAAAATTCTCGTGGAAAGATGCTACATTATCACTCAAACACCTTAGCATATATCTTTGAATTAAAACAACAGCATACATGCAACATAGGCAACTCGGCCAAAGGGACTACGCCCATCAAAATATGTTTTCAATTGTTTACATCACAGCGGACACTCATATAAATTAGTCAACATAAATATTACAACTGAAACAGTCCAAAACAAAACACTACTCTACTCTACTCGACTCCCCCAGTGTTACAACTACCAGAGTAGACCGACTCCAAAACCAAAGCAAAGTCGACCTCTACACTCGGGGTACTGCAAGTTGCCACATTAGAGCAACATGGAAAGCAGTAGGGTGAGTTTCTAAACATTCGTAATAAAGGTTCATGACTAATGTAAATACATAGAATGCATTAAGCACTTCAGTTCACATATCAAACAGCAACTCAAGTAATAACACAAAGACATATAGTTAACTCCTACTGTTAAACAAACATCTCAACATAATTCAAATGAGTTATGCATGCAATGCAATGCAACCCAACTCGGTATAATGCATGAGGATCCATCTCTTTTAAGCCACTCGGGCATATCCGTCGCTAGTGATACTCGGATCAAGTATTTTGTATCGAGACCGAAGTCTATAACCGTCGATGCATATGAATTCATGAGACTCAATGAACAATGCATTCACTCGAGAATAAACAACTCTTTTGTGCAAAACCGCACCGTCGCCTTTACGTTGCCTAGTCCTCTTAGACAACCACCATAGCTGTGGCTATTTGCCCACTCACGGGGCACCTCGGCTCCTCGAGCGGTGAGCCACTCCATCACTATGAAGGCCTCACAACGCCTGGGGATCGAACCATCACATAGGGACTAAATTGGACTAGGCCAATCCGCCCCTTTAAGCGACTCTTGACGTTAAGCGTCACTCACGATGGCGCCTAAACTTGACTACTGTTGTTATGCGTCAAAAATAGGTCACCTCGGCACTCTTAGTCACCTCGGCACCTTCACTCTTCTCGGTATGCTCGCTCGTCACCTCGGCACACCTACTCATCTCGGCACGCTAAGCTGACGTAGTATCGCTACTTATTGCGTCAACAATACTCAACTCGGTGGCTCCTCACTTGACATTCCACTCATAAGGTTCTCCACCTCGTGTTGGGACCTCACGCCACCTTATCTTCCAACACACCTACGCGTCCACACACACACTTCCTCAATCTACACTCAGTTATTTCACACCTAACCACACAACTTCACTTTGATTACTACACTTAGGCACAATACACCTAAGCACTCACCTCACCTCGGCTTACGACACAACACCTCGGAACACTCACCTCGGTAGATACACGCTATGACATACGTCGGCACTTCAAAGAACTACGCCTAAGTATATATACACTCCACTTCCGGCCACTTCATTTCGGTAGCTACAAGTCGACTCCTTCACCCTCGGCTATCATACGCGGACTTGTCTACGCCCCACGTCTTGACCCCAAACACCTCGGTATAACCATGTTATACCTCGGCAACTACTTGACGACACTCGCATTGGGTTCTAATTACACCTACGCACCTTCGTCCATCAAGTACAGCTCAACTCATCCTCTTCAAGCCTAGGAGCTACACTTTAACACTTACGTCGTGCATTAACCTTCATGCACTTCAGTCTCCTCTACGATCACGTGCGCCTAACTTCTCCTTCCTCTCTTTAGGTACTCCTGACTAGGATTAAGCTCAAGAACACACTCTTAGACTCTCACGCTCACTGAGACTAAGAGTTCTCAGCTCTCATTTCCTCTCCATGGTCACTTACGTGACCAGCTCAGAAATCAACCAGGAAAACCTTCATCAAGATGAAGTAACACAACCCGAATACTTAAAAACACATAAGCACACATTCAGAACTCAATCCGAAATCATTCATGCAATTACACTTAACATAAACACTATATTACGCAATGGAAGAGACTCCCCTTACCTTAAGCAACTTCAGATGATCACTCCCTTCACTCTCCAATAACCACCAAGAACAAGTTCTCCTCTCCTCTTGAACTCTCCACGCCCAGATTCTCTTCTTCTTCTTCTAATCACTATTCCACCTAACAGCTCTCTCTCTCTTACTTCTCTCTAAGACTTTTCTTCACTTTGATGGAAAATGAGATGATCCTACGGCTAATTCCTCTTATGGAAAGGGACTTGGGCTTCTAATTGGACTTGGGCCTTTCCATCACTCATGGACCTCTATTCAATACCTCTTCCCATTACTCAAACCTCTCCTAACACATAAACACTACACGTTAGCCTTAAGCTTAATTTAATTAAAAATGTTGAAAAACCTTAAATAACTCAATTTAATAATTAATTGAACTATTTTGGGGTGTTACAACTCTCCCCAACTTAGAATATTTCGTCCTCGAAATCTTACCTGAAACAAATAATTCTGGGTAGGCATCTCGCATCTTACTTTCCAACTCCCAAGTTGCATTCTCACCAGCTGCTCCTACCCAAATCACTTTCACCAATTTGATCTCCTTTCCCCTTAGAGTCTTCACCTCTCTGTCATCAATTCGAATTGGCCTTGTTTCCACAGTGAGGTTGTCTCTCACTTGCACATCATCTACTTGAATTACGTGAGACTGTCCGCACATACTTCCTCAGCTGAGATACGTGGAACACGTCGTGTAAATTAGACAAATTGGGTGGCAAAGCAACTCGGTAAGCCACCCTCCCAACTCTCTCCAAAATTTGATATGGTCCAATGAAACGAGAAGACAACTTCTTCGACTTCAATGCTCGCCCAACACCGGTTACTGGATTGACCCTTAGAAACACATGATCCCCGGCCTGAAATTCTAAGTCCTTCCTTCTCTTGTCATGGTAGCTCTTCTGCCTACTCTGAGAAGCCTTCATTTTCTCCTGAATTTGCTTTACCTTCTCGGTGGTCTCTCGCATGACCTCGGGTCCGAGTACCACACCTTCTCCTGACTCACTCCAACACAATGGAGTCCTGCACCTCCTCCCATATAATGCCTCAAAGGGTGCCATCCCTATGCTAGAATGAAAAGCTGCGTTGTTGTCACGTGAACTCAATCGGTGGTAAATATGAATCCCACGCTCCTCCTTGCTTTCAAGAACACACGCTCTCAACAAGTCCTCCAACGACCGGATGGTCTCTCGGATGACCGACCATCGATCACGTGGGTGATATGCCGAGCTCAGGCGCAATTTCGTACCCAACGCGTCTTGCAAACTTTCCCAGAATTCTGAAGTAAACCTTGGGTCTCAGTCTGAAATAATAGATCGCGGAACTCCGTGCAACTTTACGATCACTTGAATGTATATCTCTGCCAATCTTGACATCGGATAGGCGAGGTTGATGGGAATGAAATGAGCAGACTTCGTCAATCTATCCACTACTACCCAAATGGTATCAAACCTCCTTACTGTACTCGGCAAACCAGTTACAAAATCCATAGCAATACTGTCCCACTTCCACTCTAGAATCTTCAATGGTTGCAACAACCCTGCTGGCTTCTGATGTTCTACTTTGGACTTCGACAAACTGCACAAGCGCATACAAAGCGGGCTACATCACTCTTCATACCTTGCCACCAAAACAACCCCTTCAAGTCTTGATACATCTTGGTCGCACCTGGGTGTATACTCAGCTTACTCCTATGACACTCTTCCAAAATGGCTCTCTTGATCTTCTCGTCATCAGGGACTCAAATCCGAGTTCTATACCTTAGCAATCCTTGCGCATCCAACTCAAAATCTCTGTTCTCGGCTCGGCAATACTTGCTGCCACGTCTACAAGCTTGACGTCCAAACTCGTGTCTCTTTGATGTCACTCCAGAAAATCATTTGTGATTTTGGCATTCCCAACTTAATGCTTTGAGGAGTTAGCTCACACACTAAACTTAGGTCTCTCGAATTGCTCAATTAGCTCTAGCTCTTTTACCATCATTCTTTGATGCATGCAACGATTTCCTACTTAGCGCATCACCACCAAATTTGCCTTCCGGGGTGATAGTTCAACCCAAAATCATAGTCCTTAAGTAGCTCCAACCATCTCCTCTCGCCTCATGTTCGGCTCTTACGATCAAACAGAATCGCAAACTCTTATGATCACTAAACACTTCGAACCTTGAGCCATATAGATAATGCCTCCATATCTTCAATGCAAACACCACTGATGTAACACCCCTTTTCTACCCTTAATTTACGCGTCATTATCAGAGTAATTTCTTTTTCAAAAATACAAATTTAATCGATAGAAAAGAAGTGCCACGTCGTCATTTATAAAACTCCTCATGTCATAAAATTTAAACCTCAAAAATAATCTCGTCGCAGCGGAAATAACAATAGCTCACTAAACAACGCTCAAACACGTCTCACATCATTAACATAATCATAAAACAATTAATTAATAAACTAACAACTTCAACTACGCCCCCTAGGTGCTACGGTATCAGAGAGCGACTCTAAGACTTCCCAACAACTAAACAAGGAAGGCGTGAGTTCCTTCCTTCAAGCGATCACTGCGGCGTTGCCACGATAGAGCAACATTCCAAGCGAAGAAGGGTGAGAATTTCGAGATAAACATAATCAAATATATAATCGGAGGAAATAGGCACGAGCAATTACACAACATTAACATCATCACTACATTGCAATCACGCAACACCGGCTCCAATCACGGACAACAACGATTACAGTACCATGATTATGCATGAAGATGCAACCCCACGTGGCATATGCATGATGGTACCATATCATCTTTAAAAACCACTCAAGGCATATCTTCATCATAGAAGAAAAACCACTCAAGGCATAACGTCGTCAATATTAGTCATAGTATGCACATGCCATGAGACTCTATAACACATGTGCAACTCAATCAACACTCACTCGAGATACTCCTCATCATCATCATAAAAGAAACAACCACTCAAGGCATGTCATCATAAAAGAAATAACCACTCAAGGCATGTCATCATAAAAGAAATAACCACTCAAGGCATGTCATCATAAAACACTCGTAGAGTGTATTCCTTCGCAAATCATCACAATCATTATACATCATCACCATAATTATACTCATAGAGTTTACACATCATCAATCATCACGAATCATAATACATCATCATCAAGCAATTACTCATAGAGTACATTCTTCGCAATAACATCGTTGTTCGTATTACATCATCATAACACACATATCCTCATCATCATTCAATACTTATATATATATATATATATATACTTCATTTGTCTTTTAGATTAGGGTGTTATAAAATAGTGCACTGATTGACTATGGGATTACTCAGGTAACTGATACTACTTGCAACAGGCGTTGGCCACCTTTGCAAGACTCTCAGTGATGCCCTTGTAAATACACCAGCGAAGGAAATTCTGGCCTTAGTGGTAAACCACAGTCTAGCCATAGTCAATTAGTGTACTAATAGTATAGCATTTCATAACAATTCACTTATATAAACATAGTATCACAATTTTCATAAAACCACACCATTTACTCAGTAGATACAGAAACATTTTATTTTTCCTTAAAAGTAGAATATTCAGTTAGGCCTCTGAATAAGCTTTCCAACGCATCTTAGAACACCTCAATCGGGTTCCCGGTTCAAAAGATATTCAATTTACAAAAACAGTGACAAAACAGTGAAAAACAGTGAAAAACAGTCACTGGCGCATGAAGCGCGAGTGAGAGGCGGCAGATGAGGCGCCATTGGACGAAAAACACGCAGAGTTTGGGCATTGCATGCTTTGGCGTGTGAAGCGCCACGCAGCGCGCGAGTGAGGCGCCGATCGTATAACGATGTATTATGCGAAATTTTCCGAAAATGTGCGCTTTTTCACCCAACTCGATTTTAACTCCAAAAATACGAATTTTTCATCAATTAAAATCATCAAAGCTCACCAGGAAACATCAAACAATCCTTCCCACACATGATTAACACCAAAAACACCTTTGTCCCTCAATTCAATCATCAAGCGGTTATCAAACTCATCAACCATCAAATTCATCACAAATCATCAAAATTCATCAACACCTCATGTTCATCAAAACATCATATTCATCCAAACCTCATAAGTAATACCTAATCCCACAAAACCCCATATATACCCAATTATGTTAAACTAAACGCTCACCCTTACCTCTTAAACGTAAGCTCTGTGAGAAGACGATTGAAGACACGTCTGAAACCACGACAACACAACGAACTCAACTTCCCTTTCTTTTCCTTCTCTTTTTGTAGTGTTCTCTCTCCTTTCTTTCTCCCTCCTCTTCGTTTTCTTCTCCCCTCTCCCAGTAGTGCCCTTCTTCTCTCCCTCTCTCTCTAGGTTTTCCTTCTTTTTTTCTTTGTGCATTGAGACCAAACCTAAACCCTAGGCATTCTTCTCTTGGGCCCAGGCACATTGGGCCCTTTTTACACCTCCTTTTATTGTTTCCATACTCCTTCTTTACTACCCACCACTCATCACTTAAATCAAACACTCCATTATTATTTTAACGTAATTAACCACTGTAACACCTAACTAACTTAATTAAATAAATACCCGAATTATTTTTGGGCGTTACAACTGCAGCAAGCTCCAAATCGTGCGTAGGGTAGTTCTTCTCATGGATTTTCAATTGTCTTGAAGCGTAAGCAACTACCTTACCTCCTTGCATCAGTACGCAGCCCAAACCCAACTTAGACGCATCACAGTGCAAAAGACTCATTTGGATTAGGCAACGTCGGGACAGGAGACGTTGTCAATCTCTTCTTCAATTCTTGGAAATTCTCTTCGCACTGCTCGTCCCACACAAATGCCTTCCCTTTACACGTCAACCGAGTTAATGGCAGCGCCAACTTGGAAAACCCCTCAATGAACCTTCTGTAATACCCAGCCAAACCCAGAAAACTCCTCACCTCAGTGGCCAACTTGGGTGCTTCCCATTGCAACACAACTTCGACTTTGGAAGGATCAACAGCTATACCTTCACTGGAGATCACATGACCTAGGAAATTCACTGCCCTCAACCAGAATTCACACTTGGACAACTTGGCGTACATCTTCTTATCCTTCAATACCTCTAACACCAATCTCAGATGTTTGGCGTGCTCCTCCTCTGACTTGGAGTAGACTAAAATGTCATCAATGAACACTACTACAAACCGATCCAAATATTCATGAAAGATACGATTCATATACTCCATGAATACTCCAGGAGCATTAGTAACACCAAATGGCATCACTGAATACTCGTAGTGCCCATACCGGAGTTCTAAATCTTTGTCTTAGGAATGTCCTCGTCCTTCACCTTGATCGATGGTACCACGACCTCAGTCAATCTTCGAAAATACTTGTGCACCCATCAATTGGTCCATCAAATCATCAATTCTTGGGAGTGGGTACTTGTTCTTAATTGTTACCTTGTTCAACTCTCTGTAATCCACGCATAATCTCATACCTCCATCCTTCTTTTTCACCAATAACACAGGTGCGCCCCAAGGCGACACGCTTGGCCTTATGAACCTCTTCTCCAGCAACTCCTCCAACTGCTTCTTCAACTCGGCTAGCTCAGTTGCAGACATCCTATATGGTGCCATAGACACCGGCCTAGTTCCTGGTACTAACTCAATACTGAACTCGACCTCTCTTTCTGGTGGAACCTCAGGAATCTCGTCTGGAAATACTTCTACGAACTCTCTTACCACTGGCACTTCGCCAATTTTAGCTCGGCTCTCAGCAGACATCGTCACACTCAACGCAAACAACGTAGCCCGTTCCTTCATTACCCTGCGCAGCTGCTCGGCAGACATCAGAACAGATTCTTCCACCTCGGAAGAAAGGAAACTTAGCGACCTACTAGCGCAATTGATATGAACTCGGTTAGCCACTAACCAGTCCATACCCAGGATGACATCCATCCCTTCCAAAGGTAGACAGATCAGATTAACTACGAAGTCTCTGCCAAAGGCTAACAGAGGACACTTCAAACAAACGAGAGAGGTAGTCACTGACCCTTTTGCTGGAGTGCCAATAACCATCTCCCTCACCATAGAAGACAAAACTAAATCCAACCTCTTAGCACACAATGCAGAAATAAAAGAGTGCGTGGCACCAGTGTCCACGATTGCAATCAAAGGAATTCTATTTATAAAACACGTACCTTTTATCTGGTTGACCACCTCAGACCCAGCTAGCGCAAACACCTTCCCACTGTCTCTCTCCTTCTTGGGCTTGGGACACTTAGGACTGATGTGCCCCATTTCTCCACAATTAAAGCAGACGACATCCTTTCGCCTACAATCAGCAGCTCGGTGGCCCTCTTCGCCACATTGATAGCACCTCTTTTCTCCGCTCTTGCACTCGTTCCTCTTATGTCCAGGCTTCCCACACTGGAAACACACCACATTTGCGGGGCGTCTCCCCACTTGGCCTCTTACGCCTGACCTTCCACTTGCCTTTTTTGCCGAAACCTCATAGGACTTTCCCTAAAGCGAGAGTTCTTCTTCTCTTTACCAACCCTGTACCTTGCCTCAGTGTTTTCCTCATATATCCTGCAACTATCCACCAAGTCAGCAAATACCACGATCTTCGATGCCCAATTGCTCGCTTAACCTCGGAGCTTCAAACCGTTCTCGAATTTCACGCACTTGGAGAACTCGGATGTAGCTTCCTCATAGTAGGGGTGGAATTTCTGACTCTTCAAACTTTGCAAACAGACTCTACCACCGACTTACTCGCTTGCTTGACTCTAGGAACTCCATCTCCTTCTTTCCTCTCACATCTTCAGAAAGTATTTCCTCGTAAATTCCTCTTGAATACCTCCCACGTAATCACCTCTCCAAAGAGACTTCTAACCTCGGCATGACTCACCACCAATCATCCGCCTCCTCGGCAAAGATATGTGTTCCATACCTTACTTTACGAGCCATAGTACGGTTCATCACTCTAAAAATCCTCTCTATGTCCTTCACCCACGCCAACGCCCCATCCGGATTGTACTTCCCCTTTGAAGCGTTGGAGGTTCTCCTCCGAAATGTAGCTAGGCTACGAGCTCCTGCGTCCTCGGCAACTTGATGAGGTGATTCCTCATAGCAGCGTGACCATCGCTTGTGGCAAAGAGCTATCGCCGTCGTTTCTCCCAAAGACGTCCGACCATTTTCACTTACTCTCTGAGACAAGCCAATTAAAACGAGCATTAATACTCGGGGACTGGGAACATCAAGACTCAATACTTGGTCGGACAGACCGAAACTTTTGCTCTGATACCACTTAATGTAACACCCCTCCTATCTCTATTAATTAACTAATTTAAAATCAGAGTTTAATAAAATTCTCGTGGAAAGATGCTACATTATCACTCAAACACCTTAGCATATATCTTTGAATTAAAACAACAGCATACATGCAACATAGGCAACTCGGCCAAAGGGACTACGCCCATCAAAATATGTTTTCAATTGTTTACATCACGGCGGACACTCATATAAATTAGTCAACATAAATATTACAACCAAGCAGTCCAAAACAAAACACTACTCTACTCTACTCGACTCCCCGATTGTTACAACTACAGAGCGGACCGACTCCAAAACCAAAGCAAAGTCGACCTCTACTCTGTGGGTACCGCAAGTTGCCACATTAGAGCAACATGGAAAGCAAGAGGGTGAGTTTCTAAACATTCGTAATAAAGGTTCATGACTAATGTAAATACATAGAATGCATTAAGCACTTGGTTCACATATCAAACAAAGAACTCAAGTAATAACACAAAGACATATAGTTATAGTTAACTCGAATTACATAAACAAACATCTCAACATAATTCAAATGAGTTATGCATGCAATGCAATGCAACCCAACTCCAGGGTATAATGCATGAGGATCCATCTCTTTTAAGCCACTCGGGCATATCCGTCGCTAGTGATACTCAGACCGAAGTCTTTTGTATCGAGACCGAAGTCTATAACCGTCGCTGATGCATATGAATTCATGAGACTCAATGAACAATGCATTCACTCAGAATAAACAACTCTTTTGTGCAAACCGCACCGTCGCCTTACGTTGCCTAGTCCTCTTAGACAACCACCATAGCACAACGGCTATTTGCCCACTCACAGGGCACCTCAGCTCCTCAGGCAGTGAGCCACTCCATCACTATGAAGGCCTCACAACGCCTGGGGTGAACCATCACATAGGGACTAAACGGACTAGGCCAATCCGCCCCTTTAAACGACTCTTGGCGTTAAGCGTCACACGCGATGGCGCTAATGACTCTCTGTTGTTATGCGTCAAAAATAGGTCACCTCGGCACTCTTAGTCACCTCGGCACCTTCACTCTTCTCGGTATGCTCGCTCGTCACCTCGGCACACCTACTCATCTCGGCACGCTAAGCTGACGTAGTATCGCTACTTATTACGTCAACAATACTCAACTCGGTGGCTCCTCACTTGACATTCCACTCATAAGGTTCTCCACCTCGTGTTGGGACCTCACGCCACCTTATCTTCCAACACACCTACGCGTCCACACACACACTTCCTCAATCTACACTCAGTTATTTCACACCTAACCACACAACTTCACTTTGATTACTACACTTAGGCACAATACACCTAAGCACTCACCTCACCTCGGCTTACACGACACAACACCTCGGAACACTCACCTCGGTAGATACACGCTATGACATACGTCGGCACTTCAGCAACTACGCCTAAGTATATATACACTCCACTTCGGCCACTTCAGCTCGGTAGCTACAAGTCGACTCCTTCACCTCGGCTATCATACGCAGACTTGTCTACGCCCTACGTCTTGACCCAAACACCTCGGTATAACCATGTTATACCTCAGCAACTACTTGACGACACTCGCACTGGGTTCTAATTACACCTACGCACCTTCGTCCATCAAGTACAGCTCAACTCATCCTCTTCAAGCCTAGGAGCTACGCTTTAACACTTACGTCGTGCATTAACCTTCATGCACTTCATTCTCCTCTACGATCACGTGCGCCTAACTTCTCCTTCCTCTCTTTAGGTACTCCTGACTAGGATTAAGCTCAAGAACACACTCTTAGACTCTCACGCTCACTGAGACTAAGAGTTCTCAGCTCTCATTTCCTCTCCATGGTCACTTACGTGACCAAATTTGTAAATCAACCAGGAAAACCTTCATCAAGATGAAGTAACACAACCCGAATACTTAAAAACACATAAGCACACATTCAGAACTCAATCCGAAATCATTCATGCAATTACACTTAACATAAACACTATATTACGCAATGGAAGAGACTCCCCTTACCTTAAGCAACTTCAGATGATCACTCCCTTCACTCTCCAATAACCACAGCAACAAGTTCTCCTCTCCTCTTGAACTCTCCACGCCCAGATTCTCTTCTTCTTCTTCTAATCACTATTCCACCTAACAGCTCTCTCTCTCTCTTACTTCTCTCTAAGACTTTTCTTCACTTTGATGGAAAATGAGATGATCCTACGGCTAATTCCTCTTATGGAAAGGGACTTGGGCTTCTAATTGGACTTGGGCCTTTCCATCACTCATGGACCTCTATTCAATACATCTTCCCATTACTCAAACCTCTCCTAACACATAAACACTACACGTTAGCCTTAAGCTTAATTTAATTAAAAATGTTGAAAAACCTTAAATAACTCAATTTAATAATTAATTGAACTATTTTGGGGTGTTACATGCCGAGGTGCTGTTTTGATGCCAGGGTGGCACAGGTTGCTGCCAGGCGCAATTTCGGGTGCTGTTGGGTGTCGAGTACGTCTAAGTGGCTGAATGGTGAAGCCAGTTTGGTCCTTAAGTGACGGTTTAGTCCTTAAGTGACTGTTTAGTCCTTATGTGACGGTTTGATCCTTGTGGTGACAGTATGGTCCACTACTTTTGGTGTCGATGTGTCCGATGAGTTTGACGTTAGCCATAGAGCTATTGATTTTGGTGTTGGTGTTGGTGTGACTGGTGGATTAATTGCTAGCCTTAGAGCTATAATTGGAGGTGTGTTAAGTGGTGATGTTTCTAATGGGAAATTAAGTGTTGGTGAGTAGGCTTCGGCCTTATTATAAATTATTGGTGAGTGCCCTCAAGGCTTATTATTGGTGATGGATCCACATGCATATGCCCTTGGTGTTGGGTTGCATTTGTGACGCTCACGGATGTTTTGATCCATAATGTATATTTTTTTTTTTATTATTAGTTTATTTTAATTGAATTATTTTATCTATTACTATTATTTTTCCTTGGATTTCCTATGACCATATACATATATCTATATATATATATATAGATATATAAAACCACATCTAGTATTACTAAAACCATACATCGTTATCATACATCATTATCATACTACTCAAATCGAAAGATTCAAGATGCAGTTATATAGTTACAACAGTTTCTTTTAACTAGTACAGTCATCCAAACTTATCCAACACATCATATTCTCCTAAGCTAACAGGTCTGTATTACGCACCCATACAACAGACAACTAACTTATTTATCACATTACTGATTTCTACACATAAGGTACTATCACTACTAGTATCCTGGGAAACGAGGAGGGGGTCTCATGTGAGGGTGAAGAGCAGCAGCAACCCACATGTCTTCAAGGGGTAGGCAAAAGGAAACAATTAGGTTCAGATTATGGGTGCGGGTATTAAAATTTGGATAGTGGCCAGTGGTGACATGGATAGTAATATCTCCATCAAACGTGACTGTCGAATTAGCGTAATCCGGATTCCAAACGCCATTGTTAAATGTGATATCCACTCTAGTCCGATGATGGTCCGCCATCTTAATTAGTGTACATATGCAACCAAACAAGAAAACAAGGGGTGAGTACGAATCAACAATAATCAATGTAGTAAAGTAAGAGCAGTTAGAAATTATTTTTAATATTTTATTATTTTAGACGGAACTATTCTTATGGGGCCCATATCTACTCCATGGAGAGATTCTAATTTAGAGGAGCGATCGGGAGCACATGTTCCGTTTCAAATTCTCATTGGTACAGTTCTCATATCACAGTTTCTTAACGGAACACTCTACACCGATCCTGAGTTCTTGCAGTGTCTAGTCAGGATCATCACAGTGGGGTATCGAATACCACGACACAGGGGAGCTACTACCTGGTCACTTGTGGGGTCTCGCACCGTGATGCCCCCAAGGTTTAACTCAACCTTCACTTGCGCACTCACGCATGTACCAAAGCGTAGCTCAACTCCAAAAATATTTTTAAGCTTTTAATTATCGTTAATAATTTGTTGGTTTCCTTCGTCTTTTTCAATGGATACTTTTATAATTTCCATAGGGTTTTATAAGGATAGGAAACAACCCGAATATCTTCCTTAAGAGTCGGATAGATTAATTCCTCCGTGGGTTAAAAATACATAGAGATACTAACAAAACCCTTCTCCATAGAGTTATAATATATAAGAATATATGAAATTATTACTAAAGAATAGATCCTTTAAACAAGTAGTAAATAAAGGTTTAATATGATTAGGCAAATTCTTACGTAGTTAAAATTTATGAGTCAATAATAAAGTGAAGTATTAACCCTCTAATAGTGGAAATAGTCCAAAATTTTGTTTATAAATTACTAATGAAAAATTGAGTAAGGATTTATTGATAGATGATAATTGTGATGATAAGGGAAGTACTATTAATAATCAAAACAGGCATGGTAAGTCGATAAAATTAATTGGTACTATTGATACTAAGTAAGCTTTTTAGTAAGTAAATGTAAATGAGATAGACTTCTTTTGAGTAACATTGAAAGTAAAAATAAGGTTCACATAATGTCACAGATTGATAAGTGGAAGTGTGATGAATATTGAAGGAGAACAAAATAAAGAAATATAGGGCCAGTATTAAAGTGGAAACTGAAACTAAAAAAATAATAGGAAATATAAGATGGAAGTATGCAGTATCGGAGTTAAGAATGATACAGAAATAAAGATAACAACATCGAGAATAATAATAATTCCAGTTAGTAAGTTAAAGTTAGTAGTCCAATAGTTAGTCCAAGTTAAGGTCAGTAGTTCATTTGCCAGTCCAGTCACTGTTAGTGAGTCATAGTTAGTAGTCCAAATGACAGTTAGTAACATGAATAACCGTTAGAATAATAATCTTAGAGACAAAATTAGTACCAATAAATTAAAAGTTCAATTATAAAAAGGGCTAGGGTCACCCTTGACTCAATAATTTAGTAACTACTCTACTACTATTGTTGAAGCTTCTCACCCCCTACCTTAGTTTTTGTAGCGAGACAAGAAAAGAGTTACTGTGCCTGGTTTTAGTAAAAGTGAGGGTGGTGGGGTATAGAAGTTGATTATGATTGGAGGAGAAGTTGAAGAAAGAGAATGAAGATGGAGTTGTGATTGGTGGGGAAAGTGTATGGAAGGGATGAAAGAGACCGTGGGATTTATTCTGATTGTGGTGGGACTTAGTATTTTTTTTTTTGTTTGCTTGTATTCTTGAGTAAGTAGTCTTATTTATACTACTTAAGGAAGACTCTAGAGGCCACTTGGCATCTCCTGGAGGTGGATTATCACAAGATTTTTTTCTTCTTTCCCACGCACGGTATGTAAGTCGGTGCACGTGGTTTCTAATGAGTTGGTATCATCTGCGCGTAATTATAGAGACTAATTTTCTGAGTCAAATAAAATTCTTCCCTAAGAGTTTTAAAGTTTCTGTTCTCCTCCGGTGAAACTCGAACTTAAAATCGTTGTTAGACCAAAAGAGACCATTATCATCTCATCCAATTGCTCAGAGATGTTTTATTACAAGCGAGAGTAAGCGAGTATCACGGACTGCAAATTCTTCACAACAGGGCTGTATATTATTTGTTCTTTTAGACTAGTCATTTTTGTGGCTACTTTTTGTTAAAAAGCATTCTTATTTATAGATATTTATATACATCACCTATTAATTATTTAGTAGTTATATTCAAATCTACTTATCATCTTTTATAAGTACCACTTATTTTAATACTTATCACGTCATAATATATTTTATCGATTTTGGGGTGTTACAATTCTCCCCCACTTATAAAAATTTTGTCCTCGAAATTTGCTCACCTTCGAATAAATGCGGATATCGTTCCATCATCTTTTCCTCTAATTCCCAAGTAGCATCTCCGGTATTCTCGTTCCATATTACTTTTACTAGTGGGATTTCTCTTCCTCTGAGCTGTTTCATTCTCTTGTCTGAGACTTTAACAGGTAGAGTCTCATATGTCAAATTTTCTTTTAACTGTACTGTGTCGGGTTCTATCACATGTGAAGGATCGGATATATACTTTCTTAATTGTGACACGTGAAAAACATTGTGAAGGTTTGAAAGAAAAGGCGGCAAGGCTATTTGGTAGGCTACGGGACCAATTCGACGGAGAATTTGATAAGGTCCAATAAATCTGGGTGTAAGTTTTCTAGATTTCATTACTCTGCCAACCCCAGTCACCGGTGTGACTTTCAAGAATACATGTTCACCTTCTTGGAATTCAAGGGGCCTTCTCCTTTTATCGGCATAACTTTTCTGTCTACTTTGTGCCGTCTTTATCTTCTCCTGGACCATTTTTATTTTCTGTGGTCTGTTGCACTATTTCTGGTCCTAAAATGAGTGATTCTCCGGTCTCATACCAGCATAGTGGGGTTCTGCATCTCCGTCCATACAAAGCTTCATAAGGGGCCATTCCTATACTAGAATGAAAACTATTATTATAAGTAAATTCAATTAATGGCAACAGTTCATCCCAGTTGTCGGAATATTCTAAGACACAAGCTCTTAATAAATCCTCTAAAGACTGAATTGTCCGCTCCGATTGACCGTCTGTCTGCGGATGATATGCAGAGCTTAGTCTCAACTTCGTGCCAAGAGCTTTATGTAAGCTACCCCAGAATCTTGAAGTAAACCTTGGATCTCTGTCTGAAATTATACTTGAAGGTACTCCATGTAATCTTACAATTTCTTTGATATACATTTGGGTCAACTTCTCTAAGGAATACTTAATACCGATAGGTAGAAAATGAGCCGATTTGGTTAGCCTATCGATAATTACCCAAATTGAATCATGTCCTTTGGGGGTCTTTGGTAATCCTGAAACGAAGTCCATGGCTACACTGTCCCATTTCCATTCTGGGATATCTAATGGTTGTAGCATTCCTGCGGGTTTTTGGTGTTCGATTTTTGCTTTTTGGCAAATTAGACAACTAGCCACATAATGAGCAATTTCCTTCTTCATTTTCGGCCACCAATACATCCTCTTGAGATCTTGATACATCTTGGTGGTTCCAGGATGTATACTCAACTTGCTTTTATGTGCTTCTTCCAAAATTAACTTTTTGATCTCTTGATCACTGGGTATACAGATCCGATTTTGAAATTTAATTATTCCATCGGAACCCTTTTCAAACTCAACCATCTTTCCTTGTTTCTTCAATTCCATTACCTCTTGAAGGTACTCATCAATCTCTTGTTTAGCCTTGATATGAGTCAACAAACTACTAGAAATGGTAACCATGTTTAACCGAAGTCGGTTTTCTGTCATATCTACGGCTAAGTTTAAATCTCTAAATTTCTCTATGAGTTCTAATTCCCTAATCATCATCGAGGAAATGTGTAGAGTCTTTCTACTTAGGGCATCTGCCACTACATTCGCTTTTCCTGGATGATATTGGAGTTCAAATTCATAGTCCTTAATGAACTCCATCCATCTCTTTTGTCTCATATTTAATTCTTTTTGGTCAAACAAGTATTTCAGACTCTTATGATCACTAAAAACATCAAATTGAGACCCATACAAATAATGTCTCCATATTTTTAAAGCGAAAACAATTGAAGCTAATTCTAGATCATGGGTTGGGTAATTTCTCTCATGTGGTCTTAATTGCCTAGAAGCATAAGCAACTACTTTCTTATCTTGCATAAGAACGCATCCCAATCCCTGTAACGATCCATCACAATACACTTCGAAACGCTTACTAGGATCAGGGAGTACTAGAACAGGCGACATCGTCAATCTCCGTTTCAACTCCTGAAAACTTCTTTCACATTCATCGGTCCATACAAACGCCTGTCCCTTTCGAGTTAGTTGGGTTAAAGGTAGAGAAATTTTCGAAAATCCTTCAATAAATCTTCGGTAATAACCAGCTAACCCTAGGAAATTACGGATTTCAGTCACAGTCTTGGGTTTATCCCATTGTAGGACGGCTTCTACTTTGGATGGATCTACGCTAATTCCTGCTTTTGAAATTACGTGTCCTAAAAATTTGACTTCCTCTAACCAAAATTCACACTTAGACAACTTTGCATATAACTGCTTTTCTTTTAGGACTTGGAGAATTAATTGAAGATGATCTGCATGTTCTTCAGGACTTCGCGAATAGATAAGAATGTCATCTATAAAAACTACGACAAACTTATCCAAATATGGGCGGAATATCCTATTCATATAGTCCATGAAAATTGCAGGGGCATTCGTGACTCCGAACGGCATTACTTGATATTCATAATGTCCGTATCGAGTTCGAAAAGTGGTTTTTTGTATATCTTCTGCCTTCACTCGTATCTGGTGATATCCAGATTGCAGATCGATTTTTGAAAATATTGTTGCTCCCTTCAGTTGATCCATCAAATCATCTATTCTAGGTAAAGGGTATCTATTCTTAATGGTTACTTTATTCAACTGCCGGTAGACAATACATAATCTCATGGTTCCATCCTTTTTCTTTACCACCAAGAAGACAGGGCTCCCCAAGGTGAGGCGGCAGTCGGATAAATTTCTTTTCTAATAAGGCCTCCAATTGTTTCTTTAGTTCAGCTAATTCGGACGGTGACATCCGATATGGGGCTATCGAAATAGGACCAGTTCCGGGCAATAGGTCGATGGAAAATTCTATCTCTCGATCGGGTGGCAATCCTGGGATTTCTTTAAATATCTCGGGAAATTCTCTAACAATCGGTATATTGTCCAAATTTGCCTCCCCTTTTACTTCCAGAGAAGATAGTGACATGTATTCTTGTGCCTCTTTTCGGAAAGAAGCAGTCGTTTGGTTGGAAGATTGAAATCCAAAACACTTAGGGTTGGGAAAGATTAAGGTTTTGCTTGAACAATCTAATAAAATGTGGTTAGCTGATAACCAATCCATTCCTATTATGACATCTATTTGGGTTAAAGGTAAACAAACTAAGTTTATGGAAAAGTTATTATTTTCAATAGTGATAGGGCAACCTAAGCAGGCTAAGGCCGTTACTACTGGATCATGGGTAGGGGTGGAGACAATTAAATCAAAAGGGAGTCGTGTCATGGGTAAATTCAGTTGTTTAGCACATTCATCCGATATAAAAGAATGAGTAGCGCCCGAATCATACAGTACATTTAAAAGTTTATTTGCTATGAGACACTTACCTTGTATCAGATCATCGGACTGAGAAGCTTCAGCTCCATTTAAAGTGTACACTCTTCCTTTTGTCTTAGGTCTTGACAAATCCTCCTTGTTGATGGGGTTTTCAGTTTTGAATTGGTGGCAGTCTCGAGAGAAATGGCCTGGTTTCCCACATTTAAAGCAAATTATTTCCTTATTCAGACAATCCTTGGTATTGTGGGAGCCTCCACACTTGAAACACCTCAGAAATGTTGGTTTCGCTTGACTAGACTCTCCTTTTCCTCCGTGATTTGGATTATGATATTGATTTCCTTGAGGACGGGTGTAAGGTTTCTTCCTGAATTTCTCGTTTCCCTTAAATCGAGAGGGTCCTGAATTTTGAAATTTCCTTTCTCTCGATTTCTTTAGATCCTCTATCACCCTACACCTATTCACTAACACAGGAAACTCTCGTAAATTTAACGGAGCTATTGCCTCTTGAATTTCATACCGCAATCCTGCTTCAAATTTTCGACACTTCCAGTTTTCATCTGGATGATGCTGGAAATACATCGAAAATTTGGATAGTGCCTCAAATTTTGCAGCATATTCCCCTACAGACATTCCTCCTTGTTTCAGCTGTAGAAACTCCATTTCTCTGGCATGTTTCACATCTAACGGAAAGTATTTTTCCAGGAACTTGTTGCGGAAAAGTTCCCAAGTGATTTCTCGACCTTCTGCCTCCAGGAATGGACGGGTAGCTTTCCACCAATATTCAGCTTCTCCGACGAGCATGTAAGTTGCATAAGTAACTCTTCGCTCCAGTGGGCACATCATGGCTTCAAATATCTTTTCCATTTCTTGGAGCCATAATTCAGCTTTATCCGGATCATATTCCCCATTAAATTGGGAAGGTTTATTACGACGGAATTCTGTCAGGCCTTGAGATTCAGGCGTTCCTTCACTTCGTCCATGGTTTCGTTGAGTCTGTTGTAGTATTGCTTCGGCCATGTTCTGGATTGCTTGGATCACATCCGTCATTTCTCCGTTACTTTCTCTGGCCATGGCTTCCTACAGAAATTCAGGAGTTAGAATTCCAAAATTCGATTCTTAATTCTTAATTAATCTTCATGGTCCCCTCAATATTTCTACAAAAATAATTATATTAATTTAAGTTGCCGTCAAACGTAGTTAGTCCATACCCGTGGCCTTATAAGGCTCGACCCGCTCTGATACCACTAAATGTGACGCTCACGGATGTTTTGATCCATAATGTATATTTTTTTATTATTATTAGTTTATTTTAATTGAATTATTTTATCTATTACTATTATTTTTCCTTGGATTTCCTATGACCATATACATATATCTATATATATAGATATATAAAACCACATCTAGTATTACTAAAACCATACATCGTTATCATACATCATTATCATACTACTCCAGTCGAGTTACAGTACAGTTATATAGTTACAACAGTTTCTTTTAACTAGTACAGTCATCCAAACTTATCCAACACATCATATTCTCCTAAGCTAACAGGTATGTATTACGCACCCATACAACAGACAACTAACTTATTTATCACATTACTGATTTCTACACATAAGGTACTATCACTACTAGTATCCTGGGAAACGAGGAGGGGGTCTCATGTGAGGGTGAAGAGCAGCAGCAACCCACATGTCTTCAAGGGGTAGGCAAAAGGAAACAATTAGGTTCAGATTATGGGTGCGGGTATTAAAATTTGGATAGTGGCCAGTGGTGACATGGATAGTAATATCTCCATCAAACGTGACTGTCGAATTAGCGTAATCCGGATTCCAAACGCCATTGTTAAATGTGATATCCACTCTAGTCCGATGATGGTCCGCCATCTTAATTAGTGTACATATGCAACCAAACAAGAAAACAAGGGGTGAGTACGAATCAACAATAATCAATGTAGTAAAGTAAGAGCAGTTAGAAATTATTTTTAATATTTTATTATTTTAGACGGAACTATTCTTATGGGGCCCATATCTACTCCATGGAGAGATTCTAATTTAGAGGAGCGATCGGGAGCACATGTTCCGTTTCAAATTCTCATTGGTACAGTTCTCGTATCACAGTTTCTTAACGGAACACTCTACACCGATCCTGAGTTCTTGCAGTGTCTAGTCAGGATCATCACAGTGGGGTATCGAATACCACGACACAGGGGGGAGCTACTACGGTCACTTGTGGGGTCTCGCACCGTGATGCCCCCAAGGTTTAACTCAACCTTCACTTGCGCACTCACGCATGTACCAAAGCGTAGCTCAACTCCAAAAATATTTTTAAGCTTTTAATTATCGTTAATAATTTGTTGGTTTCCTTCGTCTTTTTCAAGGGATACTTTTATAATTTCCATAGGGTTTTATAAGGATAGGAAACAACCCGAATATCTTCCTTAAGAGTCGGATAGATTAATTCCTCCGTGGGTTAAAAATACATAGAGATACTAACAAAACCCTTCTCCATAGAGTTATAATATATAAGAATATATGAAATTATTACTAAAGAATAGATCCTTTAAACAAGTAGTAAATAAAGGTTTAATATGATTAGGCAAATTCCTTCTGTAGTTAAAATTTATGAGTCAATAATAAAGTGAAGTATTAACCCTCTAATAGTGGAAATAGTCCAAAATTTTGTTTATAAATTACTAATGAAAAATTGAGTAAGGATTTATTGATAGATGATAATTGTGATGATAAGGGAAGTACTATTAATAATCAAAACAAGCATGGTAAGTCGATAAAATTAATTGGTACTATTGATACTAAGTAAGCTTTTTAGTAAGTAAATGTAAATGAGATAGACTTCTTTTGAGTAACATTGAAAGTAAAAATAAGGTTCACATAATGTCACAGATTGATAAGTGAAAGTGTGATGAATATTGAAGGAGAACAAAATAAAGAAATATAGGGCCAGTATTAAAGTGGAAACTGAAACTAAAAAAATAACAGGAAATATAAGATGGAAGTATGCAGTATCGGAGTTAAGAATGATACAGAAATAAAGATAACAACATCGAGAATAATAATAATTCCAGTTAGTAAGTTAAAGTTAGTAGTCCAATAGTTAGTCCAAGTTAAGGTCAGTAGTTCATTTGCCAGTCCAGTCACTGTTAGTGAGTCATAGTTAGTAGTCCAAATGACAGTTAGTAACATGAATAACCGTTAGAATAATAATCTTAGAGACAAAATTAGTACCAATAAATTAAAAGTTCAATTATAAAAAGGGCTAGGGTCACCCTTGACTCAATAATTTAGTAACTACTCTACTACTATTGTTGAAGCTTCTCACCCCCCCTACCTTAGTTTTTGTAGCGAGACAAGAAAAGAGTTCTGTGTGCCTGGTTTTAGTAAAAGTGAGGGTGGTGGGGTATAGAAGTTGATTATGATTGGAGGAGAAGTTGAAGAAAGAGAATGAAGATGGAGTTGTGATTGGTGGGGAAAGTGTATGGAAGGGATGAAAGAGACCGTGGGATTTATTCTGATTGTGGTGGGACTTAGTATTTTTTTTTTTGTTTGCTTGTATTCTTGAGTAAGTAGTCTTATTTATACTACTTAAGGAAGACTCTAGAGGCCACTTGGCATCTCCTGGAGGTGGATTATCACAAGATTTTTTTCTTCTTTCCCACGCACGGTATGTAAGTCGGTGCACGTGGTTTCTAATGAGTTGGTATCATCTGCGCGTAATTATAGAGACTAATTTTCTGAGTCAAATAAAATTCTTCCCTAAGAGTTTTAAAGTTTCTGTTCTCCTCCGGTGAAACTCGAACTTAAAATCGTTGTTAGACCAAAAGAGACCATTATCATCTCATCCAATTGCTCAGAGATGTTTTATTACAAGCGAGAGTAAGCGAGTATCACGGACTGCAAATTCTTCACAACAGGGCTGTATATTATTTGTTCTTTTAGACTAGTCATTTTTGTGGCTACTTTTTGTTAAAAAGCATTCTTATTTATAGATATTTATATACATCACCTATTAATTATTTAGTAGTTATATTCAAATCTACTTATCATCTTTTATAAGTACCACTTATTTTAATACTTATCACGTCATAATATATTTTATCGATTTTGGGGTGTTACAGCATTCATGCATATACTCATGCGATTGGTGATGTAGTCTTGTTGATTATGAGTTGAGGTGTTATAACTTGATGTTGTGTGTTGTTTGTTGAGCCGAGGTGTTTCTAGTTGTTTTTCATCTAACATGATGTTTATCATACATCCTATTATATGTGTTAGAGACTCACCCTTCTGCTTTCTATGTTGCTTCTTATGTCGGCAACGTGCAGGTGGTCCTGAGTGAATGTAGTCCTCATACCTTCTCCTAGTCGGTTGTGGCGTCTTGCTTTGATATGTAGCACTGGGGGGACGAGTAGTCTATTAGTGGTTTTAATTTAAGTTGTTAAATTGTAACTTGGTGGTGTATTTGAATATGTTTTATTCTGCTGCGTGGTGATTACGTGGACTGTTATGTCCTTGAACCGATGTTGTTGGGACTTCGTCCCTTTGACTGTAGTGCTATGTATCATACTGTTGTTTGTTAGATTGCGCTATTGATGTTTGTTGGTTTTTCATGAAGTGAATGTAGCACTCTCTTGCGAGTGATTTTCGAAAACTCTGATTTTAATTATTAAAAAGGTAGTTAATTAGAAGGGGGTGTTACAGAGGACCTAAAGGTTTGTTTAAAAAAAAATTCCTTAGTAGAATTGCATGACCAGTGCTTTGTTTCCAGTTTATATTTAATGAATATCTTCTGTTTGGGCTAATCTTAGTGATGATTGTGTGAGTAAGTAAAGAGAAGCCATGCTTTTAAATAATATCTGTGTTTATTGCTGCTCCCACACTTAAAAATCTATGTGCTTAAGTAGAAACTTAGTTAGCCTAGGACTATCTGATGCTTATAGGTTAGTCTTGGTTAACCAAGGTGAGATCAAGGCTTGACTAAAAACTTGAAGAGCTTTTGAAGCAGTTTGGGGGAGCTCAGGTTATATTAAGGTTAAGTACAAAGGTCTTAGGGTGGTCAATGACTCAGAAATTCAGTGTAAATTCTCTATGTTGTATATATCATGTAAAAGCTGTAGTTGCCCGAAACAAAAGCTGGGCTGTTCCAAAGGCAAAGGTATATTCAAAAGAAAAAAAAAGAGTTGAATAATTGCTAAGGAGCCCAGTAATGAGGGGGCTACAGCTAGTAAGTCTGTTTATCATAGTCCAGCGCTATAGCATCAAACGCTATAGGGTTGATGTTTAGTTTCAATAAGATAGGAACACTGGCCATAGACCTGAAGTACCAAGTTAAGCCCTTTGTCATGCCTGAAATCCCTTATTTCGGTGTGAAATTGTTAGTCTAGTCTATGTTTTGAAAAAGTTATTGATTTCACCAAAAGAAGGCCACTCTTTCCAAGGCCAAGAAAAATCCAAATCTAGCTAAAAATTGAGATAAGTCAGAGATCACACACACACACACACACACACACACACACACACACACACACACACACACACACACACACTATTGAGCAGTAATAAGCTTAGAAGTTGTTGAAATGCATTGGCGTGTGGGTGTGAGTGTGAATCTGATAGGTTAGCCCCTTGAGAATATGTTTGACAAAATGTTCATTGGAAATGTAGAATTGATCATGTAATTGGTGATTTACATATATGTATGTAGTTTTGTCTTAGTTGAGTGTCATTACTTGAGGACAAGCAATGGTTTAAGTTTGGGGGGTGTGATAACTCATATTTATATGAGTTATTTATTCCTTTATTCTTATAACTAAAGTGAGTTCTTGAGTAATATTAGTATCTTACATCTAGTGCCCTTGTGAACAATTTAATGTGTTTTGTGAGTGCTGCAGTGTTAAGCGCTATAGCGTCTGACGCTATAGCGGTAAGAGGGCAGGCCAGCTGAGTATTTAAAGCAAAAGTGCATTTTTGGTGCCAAGCTCTTTATTCCAAATCTCGTTTACTCTGCCACTGTTCAGCTGACACGACCGGATTTTATTGGATATCAAAGGACACTTGGCATTTCTTGAGTGGAATGCTAGCTTTAGTTGGTGAAAAGGTTACATCACCTTTTGTACTAACTTTGGAAACACCAACTACAACAACTCCTTCTCTCCCACAATCCCACACCTTCGAAGATAGAGAGAGTTTAGAGAGAGAGAGAGAACTTGACACATTTTCTCCATTCTTAAGCACTTTCAAGCTTTTATTTTTATTGTAATTTTTTGTTTACAATTCTCTTCGGTGTAGAACTGATGTTATAGCGTCGTCTTGGTGAATGATTTGGAAGCTTCGGTGTGTATCTTTTGCCACAATTCCTTCTCACTTTGTTCACAGTAATATGAGTGTTCTATCTTGTATTGTCATGATGATGCTCAACATGAGCTAAACACCTTGAGTTGGATTGTGTAAGTCTTTGTAATGAACCATTAGTATTTTATGTATAATATTTCACGTTTTGCGTTTCAATCTTTGTGTCATAATTCTTTCAAACTTGTTTTGGGGTTGGCCACTTAAAATGGGTACATTCGTGGGTTCAGATATGGTCCATGGATAGACTTCAAAGATTGATATGAATGAAAGTTTGTTTAAAGACATTTAAACAAAGTTTGCTCCCTCTAGACATAGAAATGTAATAGTTCATAGAGCAAAAGCTGTGGGTTCCTCATTATACAGGGGTGAACTTATTTAGAACCTAGACATAGGCATCTTGTAATGAAACCCCGGCGTTAGTGACTGAAAAGCACAAAAATCATTTGCAACAGCGCTCGTTATAACGCTGTGCTATTTGGGAATTTACTTAGATAAAGCAATCCAACTTACTTCTCTCATATCTTAAAACCACTCTTTTGCTGTTTTCCTTAAACAATCATTTTTCACTGATAACTTGTGATTACAAATATTTGCTACTTGTTACACTAAGTGCTACTTGTTACTTGTTGCGATTGTGTACACTTGCACATCACCTTTTCGCACAACAGCAGGCTAGCCCTAGGCCCGCTGGGGGCTGTCGCTTTGACAGTCCACTTGAAGATGAAGTTCTACCTTATAAAGACGAAGTCGTCACTTTGAATGTTGACGTGGATACAACACGAATCTACTATTCGAAGTTCAATCCGACAGAAAAATCATCCCCTCAAAAGAAGCCAAAGAAAAAGAACGGAAAAAGGGTTGACGTCAAGTTTGCCGATGTGGATGTATGTTATAAACCCGACTTTTAGGAGGACGAAGAAAACAACACACTTACCGAGTTGCATTTGCCGATGCAACTCGGTGAAGACTGGGCAAAATTCGTCATGATAGGCTCCAACTTGATGATCAAGTGAAAGAAGCGCTCATCAATGCCTACCAAAAACTCAATCGGTAAGTTCGAAGTTTATTCGTCACAGCGTAGAAATGTCGTTTATGGATACTGGTTATCGGGTTTGATCCTCCGAGTCTCGAGGCTTGATTTTTTCTGTTTGCATGTGTGTATTAGGTCTTGGCACTTGTCATTAGACAAAAGAAAAACGAGGTAATACCCAATTTAGTCCCCGACTTTTCAAAATTGTTCAATTTAGTCACTGACTTTTCACATATGTCAATTTAGTCCTCAACATTTACAAATGTGTGTCAATTTGGTCTTTCTGTCAACCATGATTAGTTACAAAGCTGACGTAGCAAATGTCAGGGACCAAATTGACACTACCAAAAAAATAATAAAAATTCATGTCAGCATGCCACGTCACACAAATATTGGGGACTAATTTGATACTTTTTTTAAAAAAAATAGTTTGTTACAAGGACCAAATTGATACTAAGTTATATATGTCAGAGACCAAAATGATACTAAGTTACATAAGTCAGGACCTAATTGATACTAAGTTACATAAGTCAGAGACCTAATTGATATCTAGTAAAATAATTGCATTACATAAAATTTCCAAATAAATAACACAAAGTGCAATTACATAAATTCGTTACATGAAACACTAAATCCAAAAAGAAAACCATAAAGTGCAAAATAATATAACGACTCCACACTATCATGGTTGTCTTGCACTTTATGGTTTTTTTTGGGATTTAGTGTTTCACGTAACGAGTTTATGTTTTATATAACCATTAATTATACATTAAGGTTTAGTTTTTCTGGACCAAGTGTTTCACGTAATAAAATTATGTAATTGCATTTTGTGTTGTTTATTTGGAAAGTTTATGTAATGCACATTATTTTGCTCAATTTGAAGTTTCCCCATTTTAATGTAATATGTGCAATGGTTGTGTTCGCAGTCGACCGCCCAGGAAGGCTCGGATACGTGACACTTCCTACTCGTCTGAGCCTAGAAGACAAAGACTGACGCACGAAGACCGCCTCTCCCTCAGCGCCGAGACACTAGTCGGCTATGCGGGACGAGGCACCGCCCCTCGGCCAAAAGGGGCCGACGTCTCCTACAAGCTCGGCCTTAAGCAGGAATCTAGCTAGATATATTAGGAAAGCCCGAGAATCTCGCCTAAGATCTCGCTGCATTCATGTGTAATACTTATGAGCATTAATGACACATTGTAATATAAATATAAGCCCCTGAGGCCAATAGAGAGGGCAGATGTTATTCGAATCACCCCACACTTCTTACTCTATTCATCGTGTTCTTGCTATATCCAAGGAATAGTAGGGAACAGGTTGAATGTAGAAATAGAATCATAAACAAAGTTGAATGTTGAAACAATACCATATATTGCTTAAAAAAAGTAGCAGCAATTTGGTCATTGATTTTTTTGCTAGATATCAATTAGGTCCCTGACTTATGTAACTTAGTATCAATTTGATCTCTGACTTATATAACTTAGTATCAATTTGGTCTTTGTAATAAACTATTTTTTTATAAAGTATGAATTTGGTCTCTAACATTTTTGTAACGTAGCATGCTAACATGGATTTTTTATTTTTTTGGTAGTGTCAATTTGGTCATTGACATTTGCCACGTCAGCTTTGCAACTAATTATGGTTCACAGAAGGACCAAATTGACACATATTTATAAATGTTGAGAACCAAATTGACACACATTTATAAATGTTTTTGAACTAAAAGTCCAGGATTAAATTAAACATTTTTGAAAAACCATGGATATTATCACACATTAAAACACAATAGGGATAGTAGAATTCTCTTTTAAAAGTTCATATTTTGGCACCGGAAGAATTGTTCAATTACATGATAATCACACACAACCTCGCCCGCGCTTTCGTGCTTTTAGCTCGTCGGAACCGAACCTCCCTCACTCTGAAACCGTTTTTCATGACGACAACAACAAACCCTCTGCGCCCTTATCACAAACACCTGGTGAAGCAAGCACTGGCCTTATTCATCAAAGACCATCCATTCGACGCTCACCCTGCACCGTCTTCTCCGTCATGGACCACCAACTCCGTCACAGAAGTCCTTCGATCCATTGCCCGTTTCTCCTTCCACTCCCCTCGCTCCATCGGCCGCCAGAACACTTTCCGTCACCGCCCCTTACTCCGTCAACGCAATCTCAACTACGAAAGTCGCCACGACATCCTCCTTTTGGGACCCGCAGCCTACATTGACCCTTACTGGGCTAACCTCGGACTCCGCAAATCCCTTGAGTTCTTCCGCTGGGTCAATTTCACCCACGACGAAGCCACGTGTCGCGAGATGGCCTGCGTTCTCGCCAGAGGAAGCTCCATCAAACCCCTCTGGGATTTCCTTAGAGAAATGTCCACCTTAAATCTCATTACCACTGCGACCATCACGTGTTTGATAAAACTCCTTAGTGAACAAGGCTTGGCGAACCAAGCCGCACTCACGTTTTATAGAATGAAACAATTCCGTTGCAAACCTGATGTTCAAGCCTATAACGCCTTGCTATATGCTTATTGTAGAGTTGGAAATTTCACCAAGGCAAGGTCATTGTTTGAACAAATGGAATTGCCCGGTTTTCGTTGCCCGCCTGATGCATTTACTTATACCATTTTGATAAGTTTTTATTGTAGATATGGTGTTCAGACTGGGTGCCGGAAGGCCACACGACGGAGGTTATATGAAGCCGGTCGTCTCTTCCGTCTTATGATCTTTAAAGGGATTGTTCCTGATGTTGTCACTTACAATGCCTTGATCGATGGTTGTTGCAAAACGTACCGTATTGAGAGAGCATTGGAGTTGTTTGAGGATATGAAAAAAAGAGGTTGTGTCCCTAACCGTGTTACTTATGATTCTTTTATAAGATATTATAGTGCTGTGAATGAGATTGATAAGGGTATTGAGATTTTAAGGGATATGCAGAGGTTGAATCATGGAACACCTAGTTCAAGTTCTTATACGCCCATTGTTCATGCACTTTGTGAAGCTGGAAGAGTTGTTGATGCTTGGAGTTTTTTAGTAGAGATGGTTGATGGGGGATCCGTACCTCGTGAGTATACTTATAGATTGGTTTGTGATAAGCTTCGTTTGGCGGGAGAGGATGGCTTGTTGAATGGTGAGGTGCACGAGAGAATAAGAGATGGAATATGGAAGAGGTATAGAGGAGTGATCAAAGTTAAACCAGTTATATCTCGCAAAGGGTATCCTGAGATCGAGAGGCGGCTTGAATTCTTATCTTGAGAGGAATTGTTTGAGCTCAGCAAATTCAATCCCCTTAAAATATTTTCATACTTTGGAATTATATTTGAAAATATTATTTTTGTATGTGATGGTGCATCAGTGAAGACATCTAGTCCCACTGAGAGGATCGCAAGAAACTGCATTGGAGCTTCTAGTTCAAGGAATACACAGATGCCTCTGATGGCCAATGCACCTTCTGTTCCCACGTTGACAGAAGAACAAATTGAAAACAAAGCTGTTATTCAGATTCAAATTTCTGTTAGACAAAGGGTTTGAAGCTGGGGTAAGGAAATTGAATGAGGACAATGCAAGAAGGTTAAAACAAGTTATAGCTGCAAGAGAAGCAAGAACTTATGTGGAGCCCAAGATAGTTTATGGAGGATCTTCTCAATCAGATCAGAAGCTACAAAGAAAAGAAGAAATTTGGTTAAGTTGACAGAGCTAGCACAAAAGGAAGCCAAGGTAATGGATTCTGTTTGCGATCTGTTTGATAGGACTTATGGTAGTGCTAAATGCTAATGACTCTTAAACACCCTCTGACCTTATCCCTGTAAATATCCTAGACACTGTAGAAGAGGAGAATTCTGCTCCACTTGCTTGGAAACCTAAAGACCAACAACTAGAACAGGAACCTACAAAGGAACATGGGCTCTGAACCTGAGAGGCTGAGACAACACCATATCTTGTGCTCACACCTGCCACCTTTGTTCTACCATATAACCAGAACCAACCACAGATACACCTCCACCTTCTCAACAAACACAAACCATATCTAAACAAGTTTAAACTAAACCTGAGATTGATTTTTATCAACCTTTATATATTGTGTTACCAGCTAGACCTGCACCGTCTCTAAGTACAACAGAGAGTTTGATTCATATTCAGAATCACATCAACCTATTCACTTAGCTGACCCTTTACATGTGGTAGTACCACAACATGATATTGCAATAGCTGCTACTATAACAAGAGATGTGGAACAGTGCGTCCAATCCTCATCATCTTCTTAAACCTTTCATGAACCACCTTTCCAAACACACCTTTCACCTTCACATTCTGCTGAACACAACACACCACAATATGACCCTACCACACACACCTATCCACTTTCCTCTCCTCAACTCAGCCAAGTCCAAAGTAGCTCGATCCTTGGTTGAAACAACTTGCCCCATATCTTCTTCCCATGCATTGAAGTACACAACTGAGAGTATCACTTCTAGGAAGCTAGTGGCACCTGAAACTTTGTTGTCCAAACATGTGTCTGTCTCTAAATTGGAGACACTATGAAATGACTCTGAAACAACAATGTGAAACAACAATTTCCCATACTGCATTGTCATATTACTGGTAAATCCCTTCAATAGAAACGAAAATCTAGGAGTATTGGATATTGCACGTTGGAAGAATTATCTCAACATTGGAATGAACATTATCATCTGAATTAAGAATTCTGGAAGTATCCGCCACAGTGCCAGACTCAAATTGGTAGTTATGCTTTTCTGCAGCGAACACAACGGCAACTACACAACAACTCAGATCTGGTGGCTTGGGTGGCGGTAGATGAATTGATCAAATAAAGTGCTTGATGAATCAATAAAATAAAACTCCAAAACTTTGTAAACCAATATCATTTTTTTAAGGCTCTTTTGGTCCTTTATCTTTAACTAAAATTTCAGTTTGGTAATTTATCTTTCATATCCATGTCAGTTTGGTCATTTATTTTTTATTCCTCACTTTCATCCTTTATCTTTCATATATGTTGTAGTTTGTTCCTTCATTTTTTTTTGTGTTTTAAAGGACCAAGTAGAAGTAGATATGAAGGATAAAGGATCAAAGTGAGGAAAAAAGAAGGTAAATGACCAAACTGACACGGATATAAAAGATAAATAACCGAAGTTGGAAAAAAAATAATGACCAAACTAAAATTTTAATCAAAGATAAATGACCGTAATTTAGCCTTTTTTTAAAATCATTTTTGTCTTACATGAACGGGAACTCATACTATTGTCTAGGGCTGAGCGTTGGGCGGGTTCGGGTGGGTTCGATCCCCAATGATCCAAAATGTTGATAACCGACCTGACTCTATTTAGGCCCATATCTACCCATTGCTGCACTCGGTTAATGCAGGTTCGGTTTTGATTGGGTTCGGTTAATGGCGATTAGGTTTGGGCTGGTTTAGACATTATTTGGCCAGACTTATTTTCTTCATTTTTAATCCATTTTCAATTTAGTATTTTTTTTGTCAAATAAATTTAGTATATATCAGTATTGTCATAGAAATCCATTTCTTGACTTTGATCTAGCAGTTTCTAGTTAGGTTGCATGTAAGTTTACACTACCAGTTAAGTTGACTTAACATTGAAGTAACAATGTAAACTGTAAATCAAACTATTAATATAATTAATAAGATGATAAACGAATTTTTTGAAATTGTGGGGTTATATTATTATTCCTCATAAAAAATTTGTACTCAAAATCTGAAAGAAAATAAAAGAATCCAACTACAATTCAAAAATTATTTCACATGGTCCTATCTTCTTGAAAAGGTGTACAACACAATATTAACCTACTACTCTATCATTTGATTGATTCCAAACATCCATCTATATGTTGTCCGTACGACCAATCACTAAATTGATCATTCAATTCTTAACTCTGTTATACTTATTCTAAAATTCCAATGAATTTCCGTCTTAAACATGTCTCTCTATGACATTCGTCCACTCGAAGAAATATATCTGATCGTACCTTGACCAATGAAGTGTTGAAGTTGTTGTCTTGTTGACTGGGCTGGTCGTTGAATAAGGGAAAGGACCGGTCCTGGCTTCACGCTGAGCACCTCGGGTGGTACCTGCAAAGACACTCCGACGATCAAGTGAGTGGTCACTCGGGCAGATAACACAAGGTAAGAGAACGTACCTGATGCCATGTGCGAATGGCGTATATATACTGTAGCGTCCGACCGTTTTGCGAAGATTTCGGCCGGTTGCGAGAAGTGCGCTCCAAGTGATGGACTTGGGCCGGTTTGTATTATGGGCCGACGACCCAGATGCTAATCGAACCTCTTGGTTTTTCTTGATACACTTTAACGAGTTGCCCCCAAGCTTCAGGTCGCCAGAGCGATCGAGGCTTGAATCGATACCTGTGGGTGACGCTGTTTGATGAATCTTTGATTGTGGAGCTGATTCTGACGCCCGCGCTTTTGATGGGACGCACGCACCGCTGTTAATCGCTTATCGGCCGTCTTGGCCGACGCGACGGCCGGCTTTTTTTGGCATTTATGATGCGACGTTTGGTGATTTCGAGGTCATTCAATGACAGCTTTTAATGAGAGGGTGAAACGTTGCGACGTTTCGTCTCCCGGTCCCTCTGGCGCCTCGGGCCTGCGCTATAAATACCCCTTCAGTAGGAACTATTCCTTACATTACTACGAATTGCTCTGCTGCCGACCGACCTTTCTGCCGCCGACTTGCCGTTGAGACGAATCCTTTCGTTCGAGCGTTTTAGCTTGCACGACCGACCTCAAGCATTTTCAAGGTATGAGTCGATCTTTGCCTTGCTTTAATTTCTGTAGTTTTTCCTTTGAATGTTTAATTCCATGCCTTGTGCCAGGGGGTGTCAGGTCTGGGGACGACCAAGTCGCCCCTCTCATGAGTGCATAGCTCGACCGACCTGACCCGATCCCCTTGTCGCAGTGTAACATCCTGCATCTTCTAATCGCCGATCGCCCCACGAACCAACACGAGTCTTTTGGCATGATGTTTTGTCCTCACTTGCATGCTTTCCCGAAACTTCGAGAAGGTCACCCATCCCACTACTACTCCAAGCCAAGCACGCTTAACTATGGAGTTCTTATGGGATGAGCTCCTAAAAGAAGATGCACCGTTGGTATAGGTAGTCCAAATCAATTCTTTTAAGCCTTCCTTCAACTGCATGCGATCCCCCATACCGCATACCTCGGGATCCCCTCTCATTCGGTGTGTATTCGGTTCATTCACGCGCCCTTCGCTTTGAAGTCGCCAGAGCCGCTCTTTGCCATGCTTTTTGGGCACCGCGATCACTCCCGCCTCCTCGGCCGGATGTCACATGCCCACCGGCTTCCGCTTGGTTCGTCCTCGAACCACACCGCATCGGGAGAGGTCTCGCCGCTCGATACCATTTGTAACATCCTGCATCGCTTCTGGAATCGCGCCATCGCCTCACGAACCAACACGAGTCTTTTTCAAAGCATGTTTTGTCCTCACTTGCATGCTTTCCGGAAACTTCTCAGAAGGTCACCCATCCACTACTACTCCAAGCCAAGCACGCTTAACTATGGAGTTCTTATGGGATGAGCTCCGAAAAGAAGATGCACCTTGTTGGTATAGGTAGTCCAAATCAATTCTTTTAAGCCTTCCTTCAATGCAGATAACCCCATACCGCGCGGCCTCGGGATCCCTCTCATTCCGGTGTGTATTCGGTTCATTCACGCGCCCGCCGCGCTTGAAGCCGCCAGAGCCGCTCTTTGCCATGCCACCTTTTTGGGCACCGGCGATCACTCCCGCCTCTCTCCGGCCCGGATGTCACAGCAGGTGTCTGTATATGCCACGGACGAAACAAACCGCTCGCATTCCCGGGAGGCCATCGCAATCTTTTGCAGAACATATGTCGAAGCCGTCCGAGGCAACTTCTCACGAGGAAAATTCTAAGTCGTCCTCGAGCGACAGAAGTCGTAGCTCTTCGAGCAGTTCTAGCTCAAGCTCCACCTCCCCTAGTAATGGGTCGATTAGCTTGGGCAGCCCCAAATCTAAGTCTGCCAACTCTAAAAGTAACTCATGGGAGCCCCCACCACCACCATCTTCTCCGGTCTGCAATCAGGAGGTGGATGTAGAGAATGAAGCACAAAGAGATGTCCAGGCCGTGGACGAGGTAATGGTCGAGGCCGGTGAAGATAGAGCTTCAGAGGAAGGTCGAGCTGAAGCAGCTGTTGAAGAGGCCGCCGTTCGTTCTGTGGCAGGCTCCTCCGGTCGAGGGGTGAACGTCGATGTGGAATCACTGGAAGGAGAGGATATCCAACCGGACCTGGCTCGGGATCGGTCAGACATGTCCTGGGTATCTGAGACCCTTCGCTCCAACAGGAGTATTATTACGGTCGGCCATTGGGCGCTGCCCGAGTTGCAATTACACTTCAAACGGTCACCGGGCTGGAGGGTGAGAGGTATGAAGGATGGAGAAGACATTGCCACTTATTCTGACAACCTCAAGTTCACGATGCATCGGATCGTGTTCGAGAGGATGAACATTACCCCACCCTTCACCGAGTTTCAACGCGACGTCCTGCGCTATATTGGGGTCGCCCCTTCCCAGCTGCATCCGAACGCATGGGCGTTCTTAAAGACCTTTGAGGTGCTGCTGACCAAGCTCGGTCGGCCAGTTTCGATCCAGTTATTTTTCGCTATTTTTGAGCTGAGCTGGCTTAGAGAGAAGGCCAACAAGGAAAAGAGGGAGCAGGTATCCTTCAAGACCCAGAAAACCCAGCACTGATATTTTAAGGCGTTCCAAGAGTCGTTGGGCGCTTCCTGGAAGAGCCATTATTTTTTGATTGTCCCGACCAAAGAAGCGGGCAAAGCTATATCCGAGATTCAACCTGATGGGCTGCTCGGTGAGCCTTATTTCCCCATCATGTGGAACAAGGCTCACTTCTTCAGAAGGCCTGGCGACTATATTTACTCCACTAAGGATTTAAGTGCGACCGACCTGGAGACCTTGCAAATGATTAAAACCTTGTCGAGCATGATGCCCCCGGACCCTAAGGGCGACCTGCCTTGTCGGCCTTTTACGCTGCTCGTGGGTCGAGCTCTAGAAGCCGAGATTGGTTTGCCTTTGAACTTTTACTCTTTATTTTTTATTGTTTCCGTTCCTTCTAACCTTTGAGTCATTCTATTTTGCAGGAAGAATGGCTGGAAAATCCTGGGCCGAGATTGAGAAAGTTCTGAAACCTCCTTCCACTAGTGCCTCTCGGCCGCCGCCTAGAAACGTGGTCGATCTTGAAGAGTCTTCGAGAGTGCCTCAAACTCCCAAGAGCCAAGGGAAGAAACCGACCTCCAAAGTCCGGTCACCTCTGTAACACCCCCTTCTACTACTCATTATTTATTTAATAAAAATCAGAGTTTTTCAAAATTTGTCCACGCACCTCAAAGAGGGTGGTACATTTAACAAAACATCATCAAAACATATTTAAAAATTCAAACGCATCTAGTGCGTAAACTGCATATCATGTCACAAGGGATAGAACCCTAAAACCTGTTTAATGTTTACAATTATCCAAAAATAGTTCACAGCAGCGGAAAAATAAAATCAAGTTCAACACCCTCATTATACAATTTAAATCAGTTCAGTCCAAAACATAAAATAACAATACTAAGACCCCAATCCCGGGTGTTAATAGATCAGAGCCGACTCAAGACCCCAAAAGCCTAGGTATCTTCACTCAGATTCACCTGCATGTCGCCACGAGAGCAGGCAACATAAAAATGCTAGGGTGAGTCTCTTTACATAAATAATAACAAGTAAGATAAGCATTATATTCGGAAAACATCTAGTAACAGCAAGTCATAGCAATTAAGCATTCACCATTCAATTAGAGCATCAACAGAGGATTAATTAAGCATCAATGAGAATTCAAGGAATGCATGATGGTATGCATGTGTGCAATATGCATGTGGATCCATCATCACCTCAAAAACCCCGTCGGGTACCCACCGAATGTGGCCGAAGCCTCCCACCGCAAATTGGCCGAAGCCACCCACCGCGTAATACATATGATTTATGTGACACCATGACAAATGCATCACACCACAACAATCACATCACTTTTTAACCACCATATTATCATTTATCAACCACCACGTTATCAATTATTAATCACCACCACATCATTTATTGACCACCACTTGATCAATGATTGACCACCTCTTGATCATTTATTAACCACCACATGATCAATTATTAATCACCACCACATCATTTATTAACCACCACATGATCAATTATTAAGTTGATTCTCACTTAAAAACCCAACCACTTCACAAGGACCCTTTTCACACTTAAGGACTATTTTGACCCACCAAAGATTGATTTAACACTCAAGGGATTATTTTGGCACATTGTGATTAATTTAGTATTTAAGGCTTATGTTAACCTATTAGGATTAATTGGACTCTAAGGGATTATTTTTGTCACGCCCAGAATTAATTTAATTCTTAGGGACTAATTTGTCACACCAAGGATTAAATTAATTTTTAGGGACTAAACCATCACTTAGACACATTTTTATTCAACAATTCAATTTCAATGTAATAACACTCATCTAAGTAATTAATCATCCTCATTAAATCCACACATTCTCACATTCCTTCACATTGAAGCATGTAATCAAACTTATAGCAGGCAATATTAATAATACATTTATTTCCAGTATCAAGTATCATGACACCACCCAATCAAACATCAAAACAGCAACAAACATAAGATTAACACAAAATTCACACAAACAAATCATCCTAGAGCTATTCCACACACAACACATACCATACAAATTATTATAGATATAAATGAGAATCCCCTAACCTCTAAATTGCAACCCCAAGAAAGCCACCTCCACCAACAATTCAAGAATCACCAAAAATAGCTTCCTCAACAATTTGAGCTCCAAAACCCATCCATGGTAAAAGGAAAATGGGAAGGAATTAGTGGGTAAAATTTATACTAAAAGATAGAGAAAGAAAAATGAGGAAGAAAGGTACCAAATACACTTACCCAAAGCAAACAAATAAAATTTCTCTCCTCCCCTAACCTTTTTTGTCAATTGGACGAATCTTTTCCAAATATAATTTTATCTCTACAATACTTCGAACAACAGGATCTTCTATTGAAAATCCCTTAGCCTTTCGCAACAAATAATAAACTAGGGATTGGCAATAATTCAAAAGCAGCAAATTTTTTAGCTTCGGGATAGCTGAATCCATCGGCTGTAGAATGTTGGCTTTTAACCTTGGCAGTTAAAGACCGAACCTTCCGCCTAACATTATCAAGTCCTTCCTTCATTTCTTTCAAAAGTGCAGCAAGTTGAGATGCCTCTTTTTCCCTGATATCATCATTATTTAAATGATTTTCAATCTTTTCCATGATCTATCACAGTTATCAAAACCTAAAAATCTGTGCTGAGTTTTCCGGCGATTTTGCTTCCTTCTTTGACAGCTGCGCACGGCTATACCACCCCCTCCCTCTCTTATTTTTTTCTGTTTTCTTCCCTTCCAATGAGATGGAAACCTTTACCCTAGTTTAAGTCATGAACTTGGGTCTATTTAGTGGGTTTGGGCCCCTTATTCACAACCCTTAGGTACTTACTTACATCCTCCTAATCTAATTAAAATACTCTCCACTTAACTAAAATACTCACCCTCTATTTACCACACCTCACTCCTTAATTTAATTAATCACCCTATATTTATTTTAATATAGCCAACTAAAATATTACTTAATTAAATTAGTCAAATAACCACTTAATTAAATTAGTTAAATAATCACTTAATCAAATTAGTTAAATAATTCACCTAATTAATTTTGGGCGTTACAACTCTCCCCCACTTAGAATATTTTCGTCCTCGAAAATCTAACTATCATGGACATGTAAACTTAAACACTCCCTACAACAAACAAAACATTGCTAATAAGGCACCCTAAATGAGACGCTAACCTCTAAATGTAACCATCACTCCTCCGTAGGCTCCGAACACGTCAGGACAAACACTCTCCCGTTATACTCCTCCTTCTTCGGATTTGGATACTTGGTACTAATGTGCCCCGCTTCCCCACAGTTGTAGCAGGCCATGTCCTTCTTCTCACACTTAGCAGCTACATGACCTTCCTCACCACACTTGAAACACTTGTTGACCATGCAATCTGGACTCTTATGCCTCGGCTTACCACACTTGTGACACACAATCCCCGCAGTAGCGTCTCCCCCACTTGGCTTTTTGCCCGAACTCTCCTCTCTCTTGCCCTTACCACCTGAAACTTCATAGGGCTTCCCACGAAACTGATAACTCCTCTTCTCCTTCACTATCTTGTATGAACGACTGCTATCCTCCTCGAAAATCTACGCTAAACTCAGAAAATCAACATCCACTCTTCTTATCTCCTCTAACCGTTATCATCCAAGTCCTATCGTACACACAACAGTCAAACACTCTTCCCTACACTCTTACTCCCCAATTAGGTATTCTAACCTGTAGGTTGTCAAAATCCTACCCGACTACCCAACACAAGAGACAACAACATTTATGGCCAGAGGCCCAACAACACTAACAATCGTAATTAACCAACAATACCAATCTCAACAATTAATCATATATCCAACATCAGTCACATCAACAATTAACACGATCATAATAACAAAATTCAAGTTCGACCTATTCCACAATTAATCATTTTATTCCTTGTTCAAATTATTCTTTCTAAACTCAGGTGCAGAAAATTCTGCAACTATGTGCCTACTTTAGCGAATTAATTAAAATAGTAAACGACCTCGGATTTCGACAAATAAATACTTGTTGGAAAGCCACGGGTGTGTAGTTTTTGAATATATCATTAAAGTTTCAAAACAAAGAGTCAATTAGTACAGTTTTTAGAAATAACCCAAACAGTTTTCAGACTTGACAGATTCTAGCCTCCAATTTCATTTCACGCTAAACTGACTTAAACTTGACCAAATGAGACAAAACTTCAACCCGAATAAAAGCATTTTGAGTATAGTTTCTAATGGAAAAAGAATCGTTCAAAACGGAGTTCATTTGAGGATGTAAAACTTGCGAAAACGGAACCTACTCACAGATTGACTCTAGAAATTTGACTCGACTTTGAAGACTCATAACTGGAGCTACACAACTCCGAATTTAATGAAACTAGTGCCAAAACGACCGGCTTTAAGTCTATTTTCGAAAACACTCAGCCACATAATTTTTGACTCAACCAAACAGTGCCAGTTTTCAAAAGACTGAAGCAGTGTCCAGATTGTTCTTCCAGAATTTTAACCTAACTTGTTTCACCTATAACTTGAGTTCTACAACTCCAAATTCAACCCGATCAGTGGCAAATTAACAAGCATTCAATCAAGTTTTCGAAATGACAAACCACATAATTTTCAATTGACCAAACAATACCAGTTTTTTTTTTTTAAAAGACTGAAACAGCATCCAGTAACGCACAGAAATCATACGCAAGTAAAACTCACCATTACCAAATACAACCATCACATACTTATGCATGTCATCAAACATCAACTAAGCATAACCAATCATGCAACAACTTAAACACGCAATTTCGAAAGATTAAACATGTAGGCATTTTCTTCGATTTTCTTTATTCCTAGGGGTTGGTTAACATGCAATCTTACCACTCTTCTAGAAAACATCGTGGAGCATATAATTCTATCATTTTGAATTGATTTCATATCGCAGAAGAAATATGATTCAACACATGCTTTTTGATACAAGACTTGTTATTAGTCCAACCAATGAAGTTAATTACTCTTGTCAACACTTAGTAAGGAAAACAATTCAAGGCATGGAAGTACACAAAAGTCTCATTGCACAATTTTCATCGTTATATTTATAAGCTTCGTAAAACAATCCCCAATAAATGGCAAACAATACTAACATCAACAACAAGGCCACAGTTAAATCATTAAGCGAACAAGTTTTCACAATTGTAATTCACACTCAGAAGGCTTCGTTTCTAAAATCTTGACAGTCATTTTTGAACTCACCTCCTCATATCATAAAAATTCTATCTTATCTAACCTTGCTATTAGTGTAAAACTCCCTCATTTTCAAACAACATCAAATTATAACCTAATCGATCCAAGGACCGAAGTCATGTCACATTTTGAAATAAAATCTTAGAACAACTTGGAAACAAAATTCAACACTAATTTGACATCCCATTCGTTTTCCAAAAGCATAAAATTTTCCAAGTACCGTTCCTTTTGAAAATCATAGGACTTACAGTTTTGTCCGAAACGAGAAACTATATGCAACCCTAAAGCTTACTATCACACAATTATGCAACCACATAAACCACTACTTATTAGTTCAAAATTCTAGTTTCCGACATACACTCGGAAGGTAAGGAAAGTTAATCATTTCATTTTTGACAATTCATATCATGCTCACAAACAAGCCGAAGGGAAACACTGAAAATGTCAAAACTTCAAGTCAGACAACTTCGATTGAGAAAATGAAAATATAGCATTACACATTATTTTCTTTTTGGCATACTATCTTCAAAACAATTAAACACAAGTCAAATCAAATTTAACTCACATGCATCACAAAACAATCAACCTATGGCAATGACGTCAATTAAGTGCAACAATTTTCACACGCAATCTTCAAATATTGTTCATTGTATACTTACCACGGTTAGGTCATATAAAAATTATTTTCTATATCCTAACAAACTAATCAGACAACCAATCAAATTAAAATTAGTGCGTGCATCCGAATTTAATAATGACCATGAGTTATTGTGGCCTCTTTCATTGGGGATGAGTGATTGGGGTGATCAGTCCCTCCTACTCATGCAACCCACTAATTAAGGTCACAAAAACTACTTTCTTTCAATTTATAACTATCACATTAAAAGGCTTTTAACGCAGTCCGGAGTGCGAAGGCGTCGTCACGACTTTCACTCTTTTGACGTCGTTAGAACTCTTTTAATCACACATATCTTAATGATACGAACATCACCCGCAAACAACCAACAATTACGCAGTTCAATCACACATGTCTCAATAAATCAATATAACTATCAATTGCTATCCATCAATTAAATTTACAAGGCATGTCAGTGAAGGAACAAACCAACAAAAGTCACAGCAATAAATATCAACATAATTATGATTCAGAACGAGTACTAAGACTCGAGGGTTAACAGACTCGACAACTTGGCCGGACGGACCGAACTGCTCTGATACCACTAATGTAACACCCCCTTCTACTACTCATTATTTATTTAATAAAAATCAGAGTTTTTCAAAATTTGCCCACGCACCTCAAAGAGGGTGGTACATTTAACAAAACATCATCAAAACATATTTAAAAATTCAAACGCATCTAGTGCGTAAACTGCATATCATGTCACAAGGGATAGAACCCTAAAACCTGTTTAATGTTTACAATTATCCAAAAATAGTTCACAGCAGCGGAAAAATAAAATCAAGTTCAACACCCTCATTATACAATTTAAATCAGTTCAGTCCAAAACATAAAATAACAATACTAAGACCCCAATCCCGGGTGTTACTAGATCAGAGCCGACTCAAGACCCCAAAAGCCTAGGTATCTTCACTCAGATTCACCTGCATGTCGCCACGAGAGCAGACAACATAAAAATGCTAGGGTGAGTCTCTTTACATAAATAATAACAAGTAAGATAAGCATTATATTCGGAAAACATCTAGTAACAGCAAGTCATAGCAATTAAGCATTCACCATTCAATTAGAGCATCAACAAGTCACAACAGAGGATTAATTAAGCATCAATGAGAATTCAAGGAATGCATGATGGTATGCATGTGTGCAATATGCATGTGGATCCATCATCACCTCAAAAACCCCGTCGGGTACCCACCGAATGTGGCCGAAGCCTCCCACCACAAATTGGCCGAAGCCACCCACCGCGTAATGCATATGATTTATGTGATACCATGACAAATGCATCACACCACAACAATCACATCACATCAATTTTTAACCACCATATTATCATTTATCAACCACCACGTTATCAATTATTAATCACCACCACATCATTTATTGACCACCACTTGATCAATGATTGACCACCTCTTGATCATTTATTAACCACCACATGATCAATTATTAATCACCACCACATCATTTATTAACCACCACATGATCAATTATTAAGTTGATTCTCACTTAAAAACCCAACCACTTCACAAGGACCCTTTTCACACTTAAGGACTATTTTGACCCACCAAAGATTGATTTAACACTCAAGGGATTATTTTGGCACATTGTGATTAATTTAGTATTTAAGGCTTATGTTAACCTATTAGGATTAATTGGACTCTAAGGGATTATTTTTGTCACGCCCAGGATTAATTCAATTCTTAGGGACTAATTTGTCACACTAAGGATTAAATTAATTTTTAGGGACTAAACCATCACTTAGACACATTTTTATTCAACAATTCAATTTCAATGTAATAACACTCATCTAAGTAATTAATCATCCTCATTAAATCCACACATTCTCACATTCCTTCACATTGAAGCATGTAATCAAACTTATAGCAGGCAATATTAATAATACATTTATTTCCAGTATCAAGTATCATGACACCACCCAATCAAACATCAAAACAGCAACAAACATAAGATTAACACAAAATTCACACAAACAAATCATCCTAGAGCTATTCCACACACAACACATACCATACAAATTATTATAGATATAAATGAGAATCCCCTAACCTCTAAATTGCAACCCCAAGAAAGCCACCTCCACCAACAATTCAAGAATCACCAAAAATAGCTTCCTCAACAATTTGAGCTCCAAAACCCATCCATGGTAAAAGGAAAATGGGAAGGAATTAGTGGGTAAAATTTATACTAAAAGATAGAGAAAGAAAAATGAGGAAGAAAGGTACCAAATACACTTACCCAAAGCAAACAAATAAAATTTCTCTCCTCCCCTAACCTTTTTTGTCAATTGGACGAATCTTTTCCAAATATAATCTTATCTCTACAATACTTCGAACAACAGGATCTTCTTCTATTGAAAATCCCTTAGCCTTTCGCAACAAATAATAAACTAGGGATTGGCAATAATTCAAAAGCAGCAAATTTTTTAGCTTGGGGATAGCTGAATCCATCGGCTGTAGAATGTTGGCTTTTAACCTTGGCAGTTAAAGACCGAACCTTCCGCCTAATTATCAAGTCCTTCCTTCATTTCTTTCAAAAGTGCAGCAAGTTGAGATGCCTCTTTTTCCCTGATATCATCATTATTTAAATGATTTTCAATCTTTTCCATGATCTATCACAGTTATCAAAACCTAAAAATCTGTGCTGAGTTTTCCGGCGATTTTGCTTCCTTTTTTGACATCTGCGCACGGCTATACCACCCCCTCCCTCTCTTATTTTTTTCTGTTTTCTTCCCTTCCAATGAGATGGAAACCTTTACCCTAGTTTAAGTCATGAACTTGGGCCATTTAGCGAGGCACTTATTCACAACAACCCTAGAGTGATTTACTTACATCCTCCTAATCTAATTAAAATACTCTCCACTTAACTAAAATACTCACCCTCTATTTACCACACCTCACTCCTTAATTTAATTAATCACCCTATATTTATTTTAATATAGCCAACTAAAATATTACTTAATTAAATTAGTCAAATAACCACTTAATTAAATTAGTTAAATAATCACTTAATCAAATTAGTTAAATAATTCACCTAATTAATTTTGGGCGTTACAACCTCCCCGCCAGGACGATCGTTCTCCCAAGCGGAGCAAGTTCGATGAGCGGATCCGGAAATTTCCTGACGGCGACATTCCTATTCTCTCGCTCGAGGGTTTGGGGTTGTCCGACTTCGAGCGCTTTAAGAAAGAACCCATGGCAGTCTGTGCCTCTCTTTGCATGGGGGTTGGCAAACTCATTCAAGAGTTGTCGGACGAAGCTCAAGGTATTTTACTTTTCTAACCTGTTGCTTTTACTTACACTCGGCCGATTAACTGACCTTTGCTACCTTTATTTGCAGAAGCTCGGGCTGAGAAGGACATTGCCTTGACCCATCTTGACGATGTAAAGAAGAAGCTGGAGAAGGCGGTCAAGTCCAGGAAAGAAGTTGTGCAGCAGGCCGATGAGGACCGGGCCAAATTATCAAAGAGGAACAAAGAACTCGCCGCTCAAGTAAAAAATTTGAAGACTGATGTCGAAGTCTTGGAAAAGGAAAAGGCCGAGTGGGAGACCCAGAGGGCCAAGTTGTAGGCTCAAGTTCGGGCGATAGCCGGGCATGCTAAGAGTGCAGCGATCGAACAATTTCATAATGCTCTCAACCAGGTGCGGGTGTTGAATTCAGACTTAAGCATCAATTTTGATGAAAACCTGATAAAGCCCGACCACTACGTGGAGAACAACAAGATCATGCAGCCCGAGGAATTTGATGAGCAGGGTAATACCGTTCGCCCTAGCTCGGTCCTCTTCTGAAGCCCGCCTGCGAGCGGAGTAACATTTGTAATATTTTGACTTGCCTTCGGGCACAACAATCTTCGAGCTGCCTTCGAGCAGTGGGATATTTAGGCGCTTGGCTTCGACCGGGCGTCCCTATTTTGTAATGACATCTTTAATTTGCCCTTTATTTCATTTGCTTGTTTGGATCTAATTATTTCGTCGTTTAATTCTAAGTTTTACGAACTTTTTAGGCCGACTACGGGCCATCGTTTAAGGCCTTACGTAGGCTTTTATATTGGGTCGATCGATGCCCATTTCTCTCTTTTTTCAAGAACACTCGTTATAAACCGCTCGGCGATGTTCGTTTGGGCCAACTCGGTGGCGCTCGATTTGGGCCATTTCGATGGCACTCGATTGGGCCATTTAGATGGCACTTGATTGGGCCATTTCGATGGCACTCGATTGGGCCATTTCGATGGCGCTCGATATAGATCGTTTCGACGACCTACAATGGTGGGCTACTGCTTAACCCTTGGGCCATTTCGATGGCACTCTGTGTTCGCTTGAAAATCCTTCGGCTGCTCCTCTGCCACGGGCATGGTGAGCGATCGGGCATACATTCTTACGAGAAAATAAAGTGCAAAGCATATTTCAAAGGTCAGGCCTCAGTAAAAAACCTAGTGGGAAAAAGAGCGCCTGCCTGTCTTTCATTTATTGATCGGTCGTTCATTACATTCAAACATAGTATTTTCTAAGTTTATCTGCATTCCATGTTCTGGGGATAGTCGCCCCTTCCATGGTCTCCAGCTCGTATGCCCCCTTGCCGGTCTTCTTGACGACCCTGTATGGGCCTTCCCAATTGGGTGCTAGCTTTCCTTGGCGGGGGTTCTTCACTACAAGAAAAGCTTGTTTTAGCCACCAGCAATTGCCACAGAGCTTATTCCGTCAGTAATTTGCCACGGATTTGCGACGGAATGAGTAAAAAATAAGAGCGCGAAATTTCCCGCTGGTGTTTGCCACGGGTTTCCCACGGACATGTGAAAGGACAGAAATTTGCCACGGAAATGCCGTGGCAAATCCGTGGCAACCCATTGATCAAAATAAAAGAGCCCGATCCCTAAAATCAGATCGTCTCTCCCTTAAACAATCAAACGCTCTCACCCTCCACCCTCTTTCGATCATTCTCTCACTCTGCCCTCCACCCTCCACCCTCCTTCGATCGTTCTCTCCCTCTGCCCTCCACCCTCCACCCTCCTTCGATCGTTCTCTCCCTCCGCCCTCCTCCGATCGTTCTCACTCTCCACCCACATCACTCGACGGTCACTCTCTCTTGTCGATCTCCTCTCTCGAGGATCTCACTATCTTGATGACCTCTTCTCTTGAAGATCTATCTCATGTTCGATCCAGATACTCACCGTATTTCTCTCTCTCTCTTTATCCGCCGGTTCATGATTTGTTCTTCCTTTTCTTCCACTTTTATGTTCGATTTTTCTTTTCAATTTTTATACTGAGCTTCATACTTCTTCTTTGATGCGACATTGAGCTTCTCTTTTCATGATTTTTGCTTGTTAATCGCTTGATTTGGGTCGATTTTTAGTCGTTAGTAGCTTTATTTAGTTCGATTTTTGCTTTTTATAGCTTGATTTTTGTGCCAAGAATGGTTGGAATCAAGTGTGATTTTTTCTATTACCATATTCGAGTTTGTGAATCGAATTTCATGATGATAATAATTTTTTATGTTTACGTAAAAGGAAAGATGTGTTGGGCTTTTATGGTGCTTAATCTACCGTTTTATAGATTTACAAAGAACAGATTGGGTTGGTATGAGTGAAGGAAAAGAGGTTATTAGTATAAATTTGCTCCATTTTGTTGAAATTGAATAACTAGTTTTGCGTTTCTTTGGAAATCTAGGTCAATGAATCTTGCTTGAGTGCCACTTGAACAACAGCTGGGAAGTTTTTACTGAATCAACTCAGGTAAGTTTATTGCTTATATATGGTTTCATATATTTTATTAGTAGAATATGATTGTAATTGTGTTTCTTCCGTGAACAACAACGCTCCAATTCGGCTTGCAATTTTCAACTATGAATTGTCTTTCGCCATGATATCGTCAATGTTTCAACTTTTTGCTTGTTTTAAGTTCAACACGTATTACTAAATTTATGTTGAACTGTCATTTATTAATGTGAATTCGTGTGTGTGTGTGTGTGTGTGTGTGTGTGTGTGTGTGTGTGTGTGTGTGTGTTTGTATTTGTGTATTAGTTTTACACATATATGATATAATGTGATGAATTTGGTTTATTGATTTAACCTAATATTCAGTCAAACAACTGAGACCAAGCAAAAGCCTGCAGATGACTAGGACAAACTAAGAAAGGAGGTACAGGAATATGGGACAGAGAAAGAAAGGAGCGAAGATACAATGGATTCACTGGACTATGAAGCATTAAGATGTGCCTCTGTTGAAGAGATATCCAAAGCTATCATAGAACGAGGGATGAACAACATGCTAGCAGAACGAATCAAGGTATGTCCAACCAATCAAGTTTCCAGAACACTTAATTTCAACTAAAATATGCTTAGACAAAGGACTTCTTTTGCATTTCAGGATTTCCTCAACAGACTGGTGAAAGATCATGGAAGGGTTGACCTTGAATGGTTAAGAGATGTTCCCCCCGATAAAGTAAAGTAAGTCAATTTCTTCTATCACCATTTCCAATGTCCTAAGTGTTGCACCCCGAAAAATCCGGTTTGGGTTTCTCAATGTACAACGTGGAAAAATTATGAAGCCGCCACCAATATTTTAATTTTAAGACCAAAACATTGAAAAAAGGTCTTTTGAACAAGGCGGGTGGTCTTTTGAAAACTAGAGATATAGGTTTGGGGTCGACACGTATGGGAAGGTGTTAGCACCCCACGCGTCCTCTCTACTGAGAGGGAACCTTTAATTAAGTGTGTGGTTTTAACGTTTGACTTGAAAAAAATACCTAGATTTGCCTATTTATTCATTGTTTGAAGACGAATGGGAAAAACTTAATGAAAATTTTTATTTTTGGCGCTTGACGAGAGTTGGCCTCTCGCTCCTACGTATCTCCTAGTGCGATGGAGAATTCAAAGCTACGTAGTTCTTGTTTGTCGTGAAAAGGTTTTTGTTTTTTATCTTTTTAGTGAGTTTTCGAAATAGGACGAGTATTCAGCGAATGATTAAACTAACAAAGGTTATGGGTAACCACCGCTAAGTACTCTTGAAAATGAGAGTCACTGCCACTGGTCAGACGAACAAAGGTTCTGATTGACTGTTAGTAGCGACTCGTTTTTATTTGTTCTTTTGAAAATGATTTTTGAAAAAAAGATTGATTGGCACGAATGATCAAACTAACAGAGGTTATGGGTGATCACCGCTTTATTGTTCTTTTGGGAAAAGCCATTGCCACCAATGACTAGACGAACAAAGGTTCTGATTAGCCATTAGCAAAGAATGGGTTTGAAAATAATTCTTTCGCTTGTTTTATGAAAATGACTTTTGTTTATTGCGCTGACGAGAAGCGAGACTCGCTCCTACGTATCCCAAATGGGAATCAAAGCGACGTAGTTCTAACTTTAAGACGAAAATGTTTCAAAGGATTTTGGAGAAGGAAAAGCTTTCATAATGATCAAGCAAGCAAAGACTTTGAGTGATCATTACTAATAACCCATGATAGCGTTCATGACAATCAAACAAGCCAAGGCTTTGGGTGATCGTCACTAATAACTTGTGTTAATTAGAAAAGAGTTTGAATGATTTTTGGGGGAAAAGGGTGAAGTTATTATCAATGATTGGTTACAAACTTCAGGCGCATTCAATAATCAAATAATCGTACATATGTCATACATCAACTAAGATTAAACATGCCGATACAATCAGAGATTCAATTGTCAAGGATGCAAGGTGAATTTCTCAAAACAAATGTGTGTGTGTGAGGAGAAATGCATTTACCCTAATGACTCTATGCTACAACAGGCATGCAGGCTTACGTCTTCATTAGGAGGTCATACATGTTGAGGGAACGGCACACAGTTAAGTCAAGACAATTTAAGTAGCATCGAAAACAAGTAAACAATTGACTATAGACATAGAATGATCTTAGTTAAATTAATGACATGTGAGCAATGACTTCTTAATAACATATTGCTAGATCATCAACCAACAATAAAATAACATTTAACACTAAAACGAAATACTAACAACAATATTAAACATCATCGACCAAAGAACAACAACAAAATCAACTTACAATATTTTTAATCATAAGTATGTGAACCAAAGGAAACATATGTCCACATTTTATTTAAAAAAACACAGGCTGTAATCGAAGTATGGGGGTGTTAGTAGCAAACAGAAAAAAAACTTAAAAAAAAAAACAAAAGGATAAGGCCATTACGTTGGCAGCCCAATATTGAAACACAAAAAAAAAACCAAAACCTTAACATTTCATGCTTCCTGCGCCGTTCATTTCACATTTTGAATGAAAAAGGGAAAATAGATCGAGAGAGAAGGGTACCGCGACAGGGAGAGAGAGGCACCGCGAGAGAGAGGGAGAGTAGCGGCGAACGACGGAGGAGAACGGGAGAGAGAACGACGGCGGCGCAGTGGCGAGAGAGAGAAAGGAAGATGCTGGGACGGCGGGGTTCGCGACGGAGAGAGAGAAACGTTGGCGGTGGTGGCGTTTGGTCACCGGAGGAGGTGACGGTGTGCTGGCGGCGAAGCCCTCTTCTGAGCTCGAAGGTTCGTTTTTTTTTTCTTTACCTCTCTGTTGTTCTGATTTGGTTTTTTTTTGGCTAAGGGATTTAAGTGATGGTGTTTTGGGGGTGGTTGTGGTGGTGGTTATGGTGAGGTAGTGAGAGAAGGGTGGTGGTGTTTTGGTAGCTGTTTAGTGAAGAGGGAATGATGGAGGTGTGTGTTTGTTTTTTTTTTTTCTTTCCTCTGCTCACGTTCCAGCACACACACACTCACAAATTTTTCCTTTTTTTTTATCAATGTCAACTCTATTTCTATGGGTTCATTCTTGCTCTGAGTGTGTTTGTGTGTGGAGTTTGTTGTGTTTGTGTTCTGTATGCTTGGCTGAGTTTTTTGCTGTCTTCCCCCCTCTTTGCTGTGTCTGTGTATTGCTATTTATATTGGGGCTTTGGTGTGGTGTAGGTGTGGTATTGAGCAGGGGATTATAGCTGTTGGAGACAAGGTGGTTGTGGTTGCAGCTGATGCACAGTGGAGCAGCAAGGGCAGCAAGGGGGCTGACATGTTTTTGCCCAAAATGAAAACCAAACAAAGGGACAAGAAGAAGGAGAAATGAGCTTAGAGCTCAAAATACTCCCTACGTTGCTGCTGCCAACAGCAAGGATGCTGTTCTATTATTTTTTTGTTTGACTTCCTTTATTTTATGTGTAATTATTTGATTTTTTTTTGTAACAATGGGGACAGATTTAAATAAATATATTACACTTGATTACTTGGTGTTGTCTCCTATTTTGGTAATTACTAACAACAACTAAATACCACTAACATAAATAACGAAATCATTACGCGCATACGACGTGACGCGAGCGCGCGCCCACAAGAATTAAAACACGCACACGAGCAGAAGTAATACGCGCAACAACGAGACTAGGTACGAGCATACGATTCGAAATGAATACGCGCGCATGGTGAGAATAAGAAATGCTAAATTGATGACAAACACATTTGTGCAGTCGAGACCTACAAAACGAGCCACATATTTTGGGGTTTTCTAAAAACGAGAAAAATGCTTATTAACATTGAGTATTTACAAAGATACAATCTTTTTTTGATTTTCAACTAGTCGGACAAAATTGGGGTATGACACTAAGAAAGTTTGTTTTAAGTGGATACTGGCTGCAAATAATAGAATATAATGCAAACTAACCATGCCCTTCCATATGGTTTCCATATACAACATCAAATGCAGGGACTATCTGCTAAGCATACGAGGATTGGGGTTAAAAAGTGTGGAATGTGTATGCGGCCGACACTTCATCATCTTGCGTTCCTCTGTAAGGCTTATTTAAAATCTATTTGTTGTTTACTAGCCAATGCAAATCACTAAAAACCTTGCAATAACAAGTTCCTATGACACATGTATTGAAGGTTGACACCAATGTTGGAAGGATAGTGTTAGACTTGGATGGGTACCTCTCCAACCACTTCTGAAACACTTCAAATACACCTCCTTGACATGTAAGTATCTTATGCCATTGCTAGCCATAAGGAGATAAAATCGCCACAGATAGTAACTCGTAACTCTGTCTTTGTCGAGTATATGGATGTGTATCATGAGTGCTTGAATCGATTCAGAAATATCTCGCCCAGACAGTAAGTGGACCAAAGAACCTTGTAATATCATAACTCCCCCAAAATCGCATACAAATAATCGCTTTACTATGCTAGCTGATTTTGTAACTAATGAGATATACAACTGGAATGCGGTATGAGCTCCACTACGGATGATTACATTTGGAAAGGTATGCATGATTTGTTTCTACATTTTATTTCGCACTGGGATAAGAGAGTATATAGGAAAGGTCATAAAATATTTTTGGAACTAGCTATGCTTCATGGTGCTGGATATGAAATAGGTTAAAAGTAATTCATGCTCCAAATATGTAGGTTTTCTCAGATAAAGAAACAACCAAATTGCAATGCATGCCCAATGCGAGCAGAGTGCAGACATTTCGCAAGTGCTTTTGCAAGGTTAGCTACTCAGTATGTCAATTGCATTATATACTTCCATCAACTCGGTGCAAATGAATGCAAAGCTATATATCAAACTATTCAGATTCTTCAAAATGCATGTTAAGATAGAATAAAATAACCATATCAGCTAAATGAAACAACTCAAAAGCCAAACTAAAGAAACCACAAAACAAGGAGGACACACAAAACCAAATACTCTTAGTTATATCCTAGGGCTTTTACTTAATAAGTGATTCGTTCTGTTGTTGATGCCAATGAATGAAAACCAAATGATTATCAAAAAGCATACAGCTCCGGTGTCTCTTTTATCATATCAACAGATTGACAATGAATCATGAATGATCAAAAAAATTGTCACCATCCAAACTGAAGTATGTGAGCCGGCTAAGAACAGAACACCAAGTGTAAGTAGATACCGACATTGAAAATTAAATACTCTTCACTTTTTACAAGTTGAGCAACCTATAAGTGACCTTGAAAAATTAACTTAGCTGTAAATACTATGCGGCAACTAAATCAACCTCAGGCTCCTGAACAGAATTAGATCTTTACTTTCATAAGGATGATTTATTTTTATTGTTTGAATTAAGTATTTGGCAACGCAAAGCATTTGGATATTTATTGTCAAAAGTAAGTCCAAATGATAGTTTGTGTCAGATCTTTCTAATTTCAAAACCTGGCAAAAATATTTCTTGTAGGCTTTCTTACATGACATTATTATAGTCATGATCACAAGGATACTTTATGTAAATGTATTGACTCTAATTAAAAGAAGGTCAGTTTCTCTAATACAAGTCCAAATGATGATTTCTAACATCTCCCTGAATGATGCAGATATGAACTTCCAGATTCACACCCTCTGTTGGAAAAGGTCAGTTATCTTTTCTTTGTACTGAACGTGCAGGTATCAGCTTGGGATATTTTTTTTTAAATCGTTGTTTACTAATTTACAGATGGATAAGCGGGAACCCGATGACCCAAGCCCATATCTTCTTGCCATATGGTCACCAGGTTAGCAAAAGATCCCTCATACTTGAACACTAAGTGAGAACAAGGAACATTGGCATGCGTAACATTATTACTATGTCTACTGTTTGCTATGTAAGCCCGATAATATGTTCACCCATATTTATGCCATTTGAACACTAAGTGAGAACAAGGAACATTGGCATGGAGCTGAAATTCAAGTTGTCATAGAGGGGAACCGGACAACTTACCGTGTATGTAATACTTATTTGGTGCAATATTAATAATTTTACTGCAAACTCTGGATATAACAGAGCAGTTCCATTTTCCAATACACGATGTTTTCATGCTTATTATCTAAACATGGTTCATTAATATAAGCTCCTTTTGTTTTTTTAATACTTGTTTTTCGTGTATTTCAGCTCGATCTTTTCATCTTGTTCTTTATTCAATTGGACTTACTTGTTTTTTTTAATACAGACTTTGATTGGACTTAGTTTAACTAACCTGTTTCATTTTCTTACTTGGATTAATTTTGGATGTGTTTTGATTGATATTTATTATATCAAAAACGTGATGCATAATAGTACATGTAAAGTTGAATTTTACTTCCATTTATGGGCTTGGAATACCTTTTTGTGATAGTGTCAATGTTTGTTAGTGCAATAATCTATCGATAAGTTCAGCTATACTAGAATAGGTCTAGAATAGATTGTTGGATTTGAAATAGTTTAAGTTTCAGTTGAAATTGTGATTGCTTTGCAAATACCAGAGGTGCAAAGGATTGTGATTGAGGACTGCAATTATCTATAATGCTTTTTGGTTAATATTATGCCATAGTCTCGCCTTACCTAGTACTTAATTTTCTCGACATATCGGCATGTTGCTTGTAGTGTTATGAAGAATCAAGCAAACTGAGTCCCTCCTCGCAAAGCAAATTTTTATGGCATTTATTAATGCATATGCAACTTGTGGAAATAGTTGAGAGTTAATTAATGCATAGTTATGGTTATTTAATTATTTGGTTATTTTGCATGGTTGTAGGATGTATCGTGCACTTTTGACGCAACAATGTAGAATAGTTGAGAGTTAATTCATTATTATAAATTTATAACAATGTCAAATTATTTACTAGTATTTTGCAATTATTGTTTACTATCTACTATTGATACCAAATTGATATGAAAATTGTACTTATTTACTAAAGTTTAAAATCTTGATGAATATGTCGTTTATACCATTTAATTGTGAGTTAACACTTGATAACTGCATTTTTACCTACTGATTGAAAGATAACCCAATTTAGAAGAAGTTGGAGTAGTAGGAAACCATCGCTTCCATTTTTTTAATTTTTTTGGCTAAATTATCGCTTTGATCCTTTATCTTTGGCCTCAATTTCATTTTGGTCCTTTATCTTTTTTTCTCGCTTTTGGTCCTTTATGTTTCAGCTTTGTGTCAATTTGGTCCTTTTTTAGTTTTTCACAATGACCTTAACTGACGCCACACTGGCGCTTAAATGTCGACGTGGCGCCCATGTGACTCAAAGATCATTAATTGACGTGGCATTTTAATGTATTATTTAAATGTAAAATAAAATACAAATTATAAAACATAAATGAAATTGAAAATGTAAACTAAAACTCAAAATAAATAATCAAATGAAAGAAAGAAAGAAAATGAACAAAAACATTAAACTTAAACAAATTGAAGAAGAAGAAAATCAAACATCAATCCATCATCAAATCGTAATCTTGATTGTAATCTTTTAGAAGAAGAAGTGAAGAAAACCAAGAACCCTAAAATCTGAGAAACCCCTTCTTCCCCTTCTCATCTCTTCCATTATAATTCTCTTAAAATCGTTAAACCGAGAAACCCCTTCTTCTTCCCACTCAATCGATGGCATCTTCCAATTCAAACACCTACTCATCTTATGCGCGAATCTCTAATGAACCTCCTCCCGAGTGTTTTTGTCGTGTAAATTTCGTTGTTCGAATCACAAAAAGAAGGTCCAAACAAGGGAAGGAAGTTCGGGGATGTAAATATTTCGTGGTAAGTTCGGGAAAGGAAGGTTCATCTATTTCGCCATTTTTGTAGATCCGAAAGGATCCGAAAGTTACAGATTCGTTTTTCTCTTCAAGCACCGGGCCGTTTCATTTTGGTCCTCAAAGTTATTGTTTAGTTTCAATTTGGTCCCTTTTAGATTTTTTTTTTTTTTGAATTCTCATTGTGTCTTTGATGTTTGTTTGTTTGTTTGCACAGAGTAAACAGATCCTCGTTGCTCCTACATGAAGTGGACTTGAGATCCATGGCCTCCTCAGACACAAAGACCATGTGCGTACACACAATATGCAGAAAGACAAAGTGCACACACAACGTGGAGAGACCGAATGTGCCTGATTGTGTTCAAAAAGAATGGAGATAGTTGAACTTAGAAACACCATTAAGGAGATGAAGAAGGATGGAGAGTCCACAAGAAATTTGTTGAAAATTGCATTGAATAGTATTTTCCTTTTGGTGGTAGCTTGTGTAATACTAATTGTCAAATCTGGGAATTTTGTGTGATGGTGTAACTTAGAAGAATAATTAGGTGTAAGTGGTTTAAATTTGGTTACATGTGTTCAGTTGTCATTGTGATGTAATTTAGCCTATGTATTACAATGTGTGTAAGTTCTGTTTTGAATTTATATTAAGAACGCTATTTAGATGCAATACTAAAATCATAGAGGACTCATGTATGCACCTGTAAATACTAATCAAGAATGATAGAAGAAATTGAAACATTCTATAATTATAGAGGACCAAAATGTAACTTTTTAAATTCATAAAGGACCAAATTGAGACATTTTAAAATCATCAAGGACCAAATTGAAACATAACAGAACAACGTAATATTAACTTAAAATGACCAAATATGTTCTGTACACATCCCTATTGGCTATTAAAACACATGATCCAGCCAATTAAACAACAAAATACAACAACCACGTGTGATTAAACATCTACAGCAAAAGTAATTGGCCAATAAAACAACAAAATACAACAACCACGTGTGATTAAACATCTACAGCAAAAGTAATTGGCCAATAAAACAACAAAATACAACAATCACGTGTGATTAAACATCTACAGCAAAAGTAATTGGCCTATAAAACAACAAAATACAACAATCACGTGTGATTAAACATCTACAACATTCATGGCCTCTTCCATGTTTGAAGTTTAGGCCTAAAAGTCTTGGATGAAGTTGCAAAGAACCGCAGAGTTTTTGTCCTTTTGCTACACCAAGTGTTTTGGTTGCTCTCAGTAGCAGCCCGGCTTGTATAGTTTGGGTAGTTTTTGTCCTTTTTGCTACACCAACTGTTTTTGGTGCAGTTTGTGGTGTAGTTTGACTGGTTTGTGTGGAAGTTTTTGGTGCGCTTTGAGGTACAGTTGAGTTGCGATTTGAGGTACAAAGTTGAGTTGCAAACCGAGGTGCGCTGAGGTGCAGTTGTGTTGCACTCGAGGTGCGCTGAGGTGGGGCGCTTTGAGGTGGTACAGTGCCGAGGTACATTTGAGGTGCATTTTGAGACGGGGCGCTTTGGTTTTGGTTTTCTGCTTGGGTGGATGCACTTGGACCATTTTGGCAAGCTCTTTTGTTGTGCCTGTGTCGCTTGCATTTACTACACCTACCAACCCATCCCTTTCTAGATATATTTTCAGATTGTGTTTGCTTTTCATCTCCATCTTTGTTCCTTGCCTTCTTAGGTCTACACCAGAAACATTAAAAGAAACAAATATACATATTACCAATGTTGTAAGTCGCAGATTACACATACGTAATTTCACCAAAATACAAATACCGTAATTTTTATGTGGAGGAGGAGGATGTCCGGGTATGGAGTTTGTCGCCATATATTTTTCCCATTGGTTGGATAGATTACAGATCGTAGCAGCAGCCTCATAAGTGGCTTTTCGTAGTAAATATGAATCAATTCCTCAGATCTAGTTCTTTGTGTTTGCAAACAAGAACTACATGACAAAGAAGGCACCCCGTGAGCATCCATCTTCTACAAGAACACTCCTTCCGAGTAAGATTCACCACAAACTTGTCTCCAAAGTTGTGAATATGCTCACATCATATATGTTCTCGAAGAGCTTAACCTTTAAATACCAAATAAAAACATAAGCAAATGAATGAATTTAAACTAGGAAAGAGAAATCATAAAAACATAAGAAATTCCACCGCACATCCGTAATCTTGATCGCTTCTTTCTCCTTTTCTAACCTCATCCTTATTCTTGGTAACACATCCTCATTGTAGTTCTGAATTTTAAGTCTATTTTTGGCCCATCTTTCCATAAAGTAATTCCTTATTTCTTCCATCATAGTCACAATTGGTTTTCCTCTTGCATCAACTATGACACTGTTGAATGTCTCACTCATGTTGTTCACAAGCACATCACACTTTGAGTTAAACGAGAATCTAGATTTACTCCAATAATATGGAGCAATCTTAATTAAATCCTTATAAGCAAACTTTCATTGTTTGCCTTCATTTCCAACATGTGCCTCTCCCATTGTTGTGGGTATGATGCCTTTGCAGCCTTCCACATTATCTCTTTAAGTAACTTTCCCGGATGTTTCTTTCTAAAGTTGCTATATAAGTGCCTTACGCAAAATCTTTGTTCACACACAGGAGTAACTCATTAATAGCAGCACCAATCCCTACCAAACAAAATGAAACTACTTAAAATGATAAGGGACTAAATTGAAACTACTTAAAATGATAAGTGGACTAAAATGAAACAAATAAATTCACACCTTTGTTGATCGACATGAAGGTGTATTGTTTACGACACTTTGACCACCCAAATCATTTATAAGCAGCTCCAAAACCAAGTCCAAGAATCTTTATTCTCCCTTCAACTACAAAGAATCGCAATAGGCAAGATTCGGTCATTTGGGTCTCTACCAACAACCGCTAGAATCGACCTCCATAATAACCCTTAAGAAAGTAAAACCATCTAGACCAATAATTGGTCTACATTTCATAAAACCGAGTTTGCAACCATCAAGGCACATGTAAAGCCTTTGAAAACTAGGCAACAAAGGTCTATCCACATACTTCCACCTTCACTAACAGCTTTCTTGCACATTGGGCTTTAACTGTGCTATTTGGGTTTGATCTTAGTAACTCATGACAATAGTCATATAATCTCTTATATTGTTCCTGAAAGCATCCATCAACAAGATCAATGGCCATCTTCCTAGCTCTATATGCTTTAGACACGCTAATTCCAAAGATTCCATTTTTCGCTTGTCTTCTACAATATCTCAAGTAACTTGATTTTAGGATTCTCTTTAACTGCCTTGTATAGCTTAGCTCCCAACCAACTTGACTTCAATGCTTTGACTTTAAATACTGGGGCATGTGTGCTTGTCTTTAAGTGTCCTTAATCGCCATGTATCTTCAAAGAGGAAGCTTGAACAAACATGCAACCCATTCACATGATTTCTTACATATTGCTCTTACTCTTACACTGTCATTCTTTTTTAACTTGATGTCTCTACCATTATGTACGGCATAAGTTCTGATTGCAGCTATGAATTCTTGCTTTGTTGAAAATAATGTTCCATTAACCCACTTGTAGTCCTCCATGGTTTTTGGCATGACAAAACTTGGAAATTTGGTTCTCTCTCCATCTTCATCTAATCATCGTGGAATCATCGCTTTCTGTGGATTCACTAAAATACTCTTCATCAGATAGACCCCTATCAATGTTTCCAGATTTCCTCTTTCTCTTTTCACCAATAATTAACCCATCACCATCATCACCATCATCACCATCATCACTATCTTCAACAAATGGTACACAATGTGTTTGTACAGTTGCTTTAGAAGAGTTGCTGCTTTTCTTTTTCTTTGGCCTACCCCCCTTCTTCTTACTTGTCTCCCTACCACCACATGTTCTTCTTCTTGACACCCTCAACACCATCGATGGTACTACACCTTCAATTTTGTATGTTAAAGGAAAATAATTACTTTCTTAAAAATTCAAAGTTCCAAAGTATGTGTTAGAAATCAAGTTTTGTTTGAAGTATATATAAAACATTAAACTACGCACTCAATAGGTTCGTAATTCATGGTTTCGCCCGCCACTTGTTCTTGTTGGTGTCCATCTTCAAAACCATCATTCTCAACCCGCTCAACCTCCTCATCATCGTAATCATTAAATCTATGCTTTTGCAATCAGACATCGCCATCACTCTCATTCCCATCTTCATTGATCAACTCTTGTAAACCTCCTTCATCTTCCATCCGAGCTTCATGGCGCCTTCACTTTGGTCCTCCGCCACTTCACTAACAGCTTTCACTTTGGTCCTTCCGACCTTCACTAACAGCTTTCATTTTGGTCCTCCGCCTTCACTAACAGCTTTCATTTTGGTCCTCAGAGCTTCACTAATGGGGCTTTCATTTTGGTCCCCTCTTCAACATCAACTATAATGTGGGCCTCGTGGTACAATTACTGGTTCTGTGGAGTATGTGGGCTTGTGGTATAGAATATCTCAAATGTGGGGCAGGCCGATTAAGTCAGGGGCCAACATATAAATCTGCATATATAGGTTGAGATATTGGGTGGACTATGTACATGTGTACACATCCATTACCTTGGGCCCACTTGGCCATCTCCATGGCTCCTTTGTCATTTTCAAGCAACTATTTTACACCATTTATTTCATACCAAATTCCAACAAAGTCAATATACCCCAACTCCTTCGTAATGCCTATGACTTCAAAATAGACCACTTATCCGGATCAAGTTGCAAGTTGTTACTTTCCTTCATAGGTGGTCATCTCTTCATCCACAAAATAGCCCTCATGATGAAACTCAATTTTCAATGTATCCATTTTATCACATATAATAAACAAAGGCAACTTAGGTCCACACAACATACACAAATTGCACAACAATAAACAAACACATACAACCACGCACAAAACACATAAACTGTCTCCACTCAACCACACACACGTAAAAACCCCACACATCCAACCCTAAAACGAAAAAACCCACAAATCAACAAACCCCAAAATGCAAAACCCTCAATCGAACCCTAAAACCAAAAAAACCCCAAATGAAACGCTAAATCGAACATCCACACACATGCATACAAACCCCTAAAACAACTCGAATCGTAAACTTTGAGTAAAAACAAAGCAAACTTACCTTCAAATGATCGATTTTGGCTTCAAATCGAGCGATACACCTTCGATTTTCGCTCGCAACCTAAAACCTAGTTCTTCGCTTCCTTCCTCGTCTTCGTGATTCTCTCTGGTTCTCCGGGTTTTCATCTCTCGAGTGATTTCAGCTTTCTAAACCTGCATGAGTTTTCATTTCCTTTTCTTTGATATTGTTTATTTGTTATAAGCTTTAATGTAATTAATGTAATTTTTAAAAAACAGATTTGAAATGTTTGTTTTCGTCGTTATTTGTCTTTTTATAATTGTAATATTTAAAAATGATTTTATGATGTGTAATACATTAAAATGCCACGCCAATTAATGATGTTGAGTCACATGGACGCCACGCCAAGATTTAATCGCCAAATATGGCGTCCGTTAAGGTCATTGATGTAAAACTAAAAAAGGACCAAATTGACACAAAATCAAAACATAAAGGACCAAAACGAAAAAAAGATAAAGGACCAAAATGAAATTGAGGCCAAAGATAAAGGACCAAAACAAGAATTTAGCCTTTTTTAAAAAAAAAAAAAATTTGCGATTTGATTTGCCACTTGATTTGCGATGAAATTTGCCACTGATTTATGATTTAAAATTTACCACGGCTTTTATGATTTTAAAAATTTGCTACTGATTTATGACGGAAAAATTTGCCACGAAATTCCGTGGCAAACGACGGCGACGAGCGCTTTTTTGCCACCAATTTTTGTCCGTGGCAAATGTTGTTTTGCCACGGAAATTTGTGCATTTGCGACGAAATGTCCGTGGCAAATCGATTTTCAGAAGTGCTTGTTTCAACATCCGCACGCCTCGTAACGAATGGCCGATCGTGAAGTCTCTCTTTGGACACGAAGCGTTGTACCTAGCTAGTCGCGACCTTCCGCTTGATCAATTGTTCTCTGCCGATGCTTGCGCGCAGCTTCTTCAATGAGGTCTAACTCTTCTCGTATGGCTCTGGCCGTTGTCGATCGCCGCTGGGGATTCAAGTTCTCCAATTTAGTTCGCCCATCTCTATGGGTATAACAGCCCATACACAAGTCTGAAGGGTGACTCCCCGGTCGATGAATGAGGAGTCGTCCTATATGCCTAGAGAACGGACTGCAGCTCCTCGACCCAGTTCCCCTTTGCTTCATCAAGTCTTCTTTTCAAACCACACAGATAACTCGCTGGCCGCCTACCGCCGCTTTGTTCGTGGATGTTCGACCGAGGTAAAACGCTGTTTTACCCCTAAGTCGGCCAACATTTCTCTGAACATCTTGTCTGCGAACTGGGTACCGTTGTCAGTTATCAATTGCTGTGGGATTCCAAAACGGGCTAGCACACATCGGCCAAAGAACTTGCTTACTTTTGCAGATGTGATAGTTGCAAGAGGCTCGGCCTCGATCCATTTCGTAAAGTAATCTACTGCCACGATCAAGAACTTGAACTGGCCTGGAGCAGATGGAAACGGACCTAGCAGATCCATGCCCCACCAGGCGAACGGCCAAGGTGAGACAAGACTTTGCAATTCTGAGGAGGGTGCAACGTGGACGTCGGCATGTACTTGACATTTCTTGCATTTCTGAACCAATTTCTTAGCATCTTCGTCCATGGTTGGCCAGTAATAACTGGCCCTAAGATCTTTCTTCGCTACTGAACGTGCACCTTGATGGCTTCCACAAACACCCTCGTGGATATCTCTCAACACATGGTCGGCTTCGACCGACGATAGGCATCTCAGCAGTGGAGATGAGAATCCTCTTCTATACAACTTTCCTTCTATCACAGAATACTTGGTCGCCCTTAACCTGACCAATTTTGCTTGCTTTTGGTCGCTCGGTTCTTCTCCTTCGACAATGTATCGCGGAATGGGGGCAATCCAATTGTTATCTCGATCAACACGCAGAACGCCAATGATCGGCTTGGCTTGGTCGATACACTCTACGATTTGAGTCTCCCGGATTAAACTTCGTGATTTCCGTGGCTTTTGGTACTTGCTAGCTTTGAGAGGATATCTCGCCGAACATTCTCGCCCTAGGCACATGCTTTACCTCCGCTTCTGGCCGAATCGCTTGAGAAGCTCCTCACTTTGGCCAAATAACTTTTGAGCACATCATCTTTAGCATCATACAATTCTTTGATTTCATGAGACGACTAGCAAGGAATCTGAATGAAGTTCCACACGATCGACATTGAAATCCCTAGCGAGTCAGAGGTCGGCTTATGCACGCTCATACTCGCTTGGTTATTTGACGGTGGAAGGCAAAAGTTAAGGATACCTCCACAAAGAAGGTCTTCAATTTTCTAGTATTAGTCGGCTTCCACTACCTTTACTATTGGACGATCCATCTACGTAAAGTCCGTGTCGCGCTGCAGTTGATCTTATGGAATCGAGTCATCTCCGCTATGAAGTCGGCCAATACCGCGGCTTTTGCGCCGATCCGATTCAAACTTTATATCGAACTCACTGAGTTCAATCGCCCACTTTATCATCCTTCCCGCTGTGTCCGCCGATGGAAGACTTGCTCGATTGGTCGACGGCCTTACCACGACTGTGGGCCACGAAATAGTGGTCTTAATCTTCGAGAGCGCCACCGTAAGCGCGAGAGCCAATTTTTCTATTTTTTGATATCTTTGCTCGGGCCCTTGCAACACCTTGCTGATGAAGTAGACTGGATTCTGCTTTAGGTCGTTTTTTCTCACCAACACAAAGACTCAAAACCCTCTTATATTATTGCTAAATATAAATACAAGACCTCCTCCCGCAATGGCTTAGTCATGATTGGTGGGTTAGTCGTGGCTTTTTTCAGCTCGCCCAATGCTCGGCATTGGCTCTGGCCCACTAACTCGTGGTCTTTCTTCAGAGTCCAATAAGGGAAGTGACTTGCGTGCCGCTTTTGGTATGAATCGATAAGGCGCCACCATGCCGCTCAAATTTTGTTGTATCTCTTTTTGGTGGTGGGCGGCCTCATATCCGCATCGCCTCTACATTTGTCGATTAGCTTCTATTCCTCTTTTCGTTAGGTGAAAGCCCAAAACTTGCCTACCACACCAAAGGTACACTTTTCTAGATTCAGCCTAAGTGAATTCTTCCTGGCTTCTTCAATGATCTCCCTTAAATCGTTCACATGATCCGGATCGGTGACACTCTTTATGATCATGTCGCCCGTGTACACCTCGGATATCCCGCCGATCCGCTTTTTGAAGATCTTGTTCATCATGCTACCGGTAGGTCACCCCCGCCGTTTCTTCAGCCGTAATGGCATTACCTTATATTGGAAGTTGCCACGATCCGTCATGAAGCGTCGCTTTTTGGTCGACGGGGTACATCGTAACCTGATTGTAGCCCAAGTAAGCGTCCAGAAAAGATAGTAACTTATAGCCCGAGGCACCATCGACCAGCTTGTCAATGTTGGGCACAGGAAAGGCATCCTTCGGGCATGCCTTGTTCAGGTCGGTGTAGTCTACACACATTCGCCACTTGCCATTTTTCTTCTTCACCAGTACGACATTAGATAGCCAGGTCGTGTACTTGATCTCTTCGATGAAATTAGCCTTCACAAGGTCCTCAACGGCCTTTGCTGCGGCTTGAGATTTTTCCTCACTCTGAGTTCGCCTTCTTTGGGCGACTGGCTTAACTCCTTCATCGACCGAGAGTTGATGGTAGGCGATCTCTACAGGAATACCGGGCATATCTGATGCCTGCCATGCGAACAGGTCAGCGTAGTCTTTTAAACATTCCACAAGGTCTTGTCTGACTTGCTCAGGTAGGTCGCTACCTAGCTTCACCGTTTTTGCTGGGTCGTCACCCAACTGTACATCTATCAATTCCCCATGAGGCTCTGGTCTCTTGAACCTGTTTTTTAGCTCTCGGGCTAAATCGTCATCATTGTCCTCTGGGTCGCTATCTGGATCATAACGAGCATCCAGATCAGTAAGATTAACCTGGTGGCCTTCACCGGTGCTCTGAGTATTTGGGCCACGATCTATCTCATCACAAATTTCCTGATAAAGGTAGTGACTTCGTCTCGCTGCCTCTAGGTCGGCTGCCAGGGTAACTACCTGGTCGTCTTTACTGTAAAACTTCATTTTCAAATGCACTATTGACGCAACGGCCTCTAGCTTGCCCAAGGTCGGCCTACCGATAATACACTGGTAGCAAGACTTGATGGGGAGTACAAGGAACGTCGTCCGGACCGTCCTGTACAAAGGTGCTTTCCCCAGTATCATCACCAAATGTGACCAGGAGTTCGATCGTCCCCAATGGATAGGTAATCGCTCCATTGAAGCCCGTTAGTGGAGTAGGATCGGCCTGGGGAATTATCTCACTTCGATCCACTTTTAACTTGTCAATCAATTCTTCAAACATGATGTCGGCCGAGCTTCCTTGGTCGACCAGAATTCTTTGAACCTCTGTGTTGGCCATAATCGCTTCGACTACCAATGTAACATAACCGCTTTGGCCTTCCATCGAGCAGTCGCCAACTCCAAAAGAGACGGGAGGTCTATTCGAGACCTGGCCGCTCTCAAGTCGATGCAACCATTAGAAGCTCGCCCCACTTTCTCTTTGTGGCTTTGTTGGACTCCCTACGATCCAACGTTTCCACCGTGAATAACCATGGCTACGCTATGCCTTTTGATTGCCGAGTATCTCGATCTTCGACGGTCTTTATCTTGGGCAACAGTTATGACTAGGCGACCTTCCTCCGCCTTCTCTCGAGGTCGCCGCTTTCTTCAACTTGCCTTTCGAATAAGGTCTTCATTGTCGCCTTTGGTGGTCATGCATGCCGCTGGTGTCATGCCCTTTGCTTTCGTGGTACCCGGCAGCATTCTCTTGGCCTGGCCGTGCCCTCTTCTTGAGAACGAGGATCAGCCGCTTCACCCCACAAATTCGTTGTTTTGGCATTCACCGTAGATCTGCAATGGAAGTGTTCGCACGAGTGCGATGATCAAATTTCTTGTCTCTCAAGTCCTACGGTTGTCTCGCGACCTTCATACCCTTTGGCTTCGGTTTATTTTGCTATTCTTTTGGGACACGCACGGCACCCCTTTCGCGCCAAGGTTTCTTCATACGCCATGTGGTCATTCACCCTTGTTAGGAAGAAGCTGAGGTCCTGATAGTGATTCAACGTGAACTCTTCTACGAACCTATGGTCCGGTCGAATGCCACGTTTGAGATATTTCGCCTTGTCCTGTGTCGACAGTCGCGAACGCCTCCGCCTCGCTGTTGAACCTGGCCGATGTAATCGTCTCGCCTCATTATCACCTTGAACGATCGTGGTCCAAGTGTTCTCATATCCGCATCGCAACAAGCTTGGCAAGATAGTGGGCTAAGAAGATCCCGATCAAGTCTTACCATGAGGAGATGGTGTCGCACGGCGATTCCCACCATTCTAGTGCTCTACCGCCCAACGATCGAGGAAAAGCCGACACTTCATCGCCGACCCAATTCTCTGTAGAATCGCAATAATTGTTAAAATATCGGATGTGCTTATCCGATCGCCACGACCACAAACTTGTTTAGATTGGGTGGCTTTCTCGTGTCCTGGAATTTCGTAACGCCGATTTCTCTAGTAAATGGGTCGTGGCCGCTCAATGTCGCTCGACCCAAAAAGGTTGCATAGCAAGGCACGCCGCGTTCGACATTCCATAGAATCCTCCGTGGGCCAAATGGTGGAAGTTCGAGGAGGCCTTCGGTCGCCGCTGACCTCTTATCGTCGCGAGACGCCCCGATTCTTCCATCCCTATAATCTTCCAGTTCTTCACGAGAATCCCATGACCTACTTCTCGACCGACGTGAATCGGACGACTCGTTAGAGGAATATTCCGGGCGAGCGACCGCAGATCGTGATTCGTGAGCCGAGTCCTCGTATTCATCATAAGAGAGTGAACGGCGACTGCGCACGTTCCTGCTTGGGGGCGACCTACGTGCCCTGATTCGTCGCGCCGGAGACCGGTGGGTGGTGCTTTCCCGGCGAAAGAGGCTCCTTCGAGGAGGTGATCGGTGTCTACGCGCCGGTCGGCGAGGAGCAGAAGGTTCTCCGTCTTCCGCACGCGGGCGGCACGGAATTGACCCTCTTTCATAGCGAGAGATCAACTCGTCTCTATCTGCGATGACCTGGTTTTTGCTTTGCAGGATCTGCAGAACGGCCTGAGTGACGTGTTCTGGCAATGGTTCCTGAATGCCTGCTTCGATCAGTTCGGGCGGTAGATCGTGAGGAACGGGCGGCTGCACCTGCTCTAGGACCGGTCCGCGACCGCCATGTACTGAAGGTTCTTGTCGCGGATTTCCTTGAGATTCGTGGAATGGTGACGCCACGCCCCGGTCCGGCCGAGGATGTTGCCGAGGGGTTGAGTCGAGATGAGGCCCGCGTTTGGGGCCTGGCCGCGTGGAGCCATGAGTGAAGTAGATAGCGCCGCCTCCCATCGTGGTCGCCAACCGATCGCACTTTGACCAATGAAGTGTTGAAGTTGTTGCTGATCGGGCCGGCCGTTGAATAAGGGAAAGGACCGGCCCCGCTTCACGCTGAGCACCTCGGTGGTACTCGCAAAGACACTCCGACGATCAAGTGAGTGGTCGCCGCGATAACACAATGTAAGAGAACGCACTGATGCCATGTGCGAATGGCGATATATACCAGAAGGCCCGACCGCTTTGCGTAAGATTTCGCCGCGGCCATGAGAATTGCGCTCCAAGTGATGGACTTGGGCCGGTTTGTACTATGGGCCGACAGCCCAGATGCTAATCGAACCTCTTGGTTTTGGTGATACACCCCGGAACAATATCAAAATATAATTCCTCCTAATCTTTATCTTTCCTTTACAACGGATGCAGTTTGCTGCCAAATTTGCAATTGGTTATGTGGTGTGTTTGTATTGGATAACTAGTACATTTGTTTATGTTGTGTCTTCCTCTTGGTTGGTTCTTTAGTTGTCTTACTCCCATTGGTTCCCTCATTTTTTTTAAAACACTTCTTTCTCTCTTCTTTCACAGTTGGATCCGTTACCCATCCATTTGTCATCACATTTCTTTCATTGTTGCTGCCACATGAACCATTCTTATATTATACTTGATTGCATTTCCATTTCTTCACTTTCCTTTAATTTTTAAAGTCAATCTCGCTCTATTTTTAAGCTTCATCACCCTTACTCTTTCTCTCATATATTTCCAGGCTTCCTTTGGCCAATCCTCTTCTTTCTTTTGCCTTGCTTCCCGCGTTTTTTGCAATGATGGCTTGCTGCCATATTCCAGTGCACTCAATTACATTTCTCCATTTCCTTTTCTTTCTCCACGCTTTCACCCTCTCGTTTCCTTCCATTCTTCTTTATCTATTTATGTCAACACTTCCCAGCTTTTCAAAAGTGTGTTTTGGCATTGAAGCATTTCAGTTCTTTTGATTTCCTTATGGCGATTCCTTTGGTCTATTTTTATCCTTACTCTTTCATTAATCTTTTGCTTATTCTATCTGTTTGTTTACTCTTTAGTTTTCTGTTTTTGTTTCTTGTATTAGGCTGCTCCTTTTGTTAGCACTGATTTGAACCGTGTTCTTCTTCATCAAAGGCAAGCGAGGCTTAAGACATGTTATGTTCTTATGATTATGAAGTGGTATGTGTGTTCTTCTTTAAGAAAAACAAAGGCATAGAAAAATTCTTGAAAGATGAAGCTCATAAAAATATACGCTTCAAACAATCTTTTGAAAAGCATGAGTTGAGATGTCTTCATTATTATGGTAGTCTTGTGTTTATCTCTTGTGTCGTTGTTTTGAGGACAAGCAACAATTTAAGTTTCAGTGTGATAACTCTATTTTATATAGAGTTATTCATTCATTTAAACTTAGATTATTGTTTATTTTCAAGTACATTAATATATCAATATAGCTTATTTAGTAAGAAACAACATTGTAAGAATTCAAATAGATTAGGACAATAAAATAGGCAAAATGCATATATCTTGTTAGGTTTGATGTTTTGTTCAGTGCAGCTACTTCAGGTGTTCCCACACTGGCTACACTAGGAGTGCCCACACTGCTTACACCTGCTAAACCAACACTTTGCACCAAAACATCCAAGGACCAATTTGATGTTTCCACACTTGATATGTGACGTCATGCCTAGTCATATGGAGCAGATCCACTTGCAAAATTCGGCGACCACGATCAAAAGCAAGTTGAGAAGCTCACTCACTCAAGGATATGTGGCACTTCTTTATTGGACCACCCCATGTGAGCTTCATGCAAAACGACCAACTTGAGCAACTTGCTCCGTCTGCAACTAACCATGGTTAATGATCTCAGTTGATATTTCGCGCCAAAGGAAACCCTCCAAGGGAGGAAAGCTCACTTGCCTATAAATACAAGCCATATCTTCACTTGCAAATAATCCTTTATCCACTTCTTAAAGGATCACTTAGTTTAGTTTATTTGTAGCTTAGTTTTAGTTTGTATTTACGTTTCTGAAGAGAAGGAAGGTAAGGAGGTGCTTGACAACCACTCCCTTCACTTCTACTTGGTATGCTGAATATTTGAATATAGTGCTATTAAACTTGGTAATGCAGAATTCAACTTACTTGTAATGAGATAGAGTTGTGCTCCGTTACCAACGATGCATCTTTCTTCTTTAACCAATGTTTTACCGTTTATTTTTTTAATGTTTTTCATCAAGTATTTGTGATGATTATTGTGCAGGAGTTTCCATTGGTTGGAAGCTAGGGTTTGTGATGTTTGTTGTGCAGTGCTTCCCATTTGGTGGCAGGTGAGGTTCTGAAATTTCTGCCTTGTGTAATCCATCGCATGATCTTCCTTTTATGTCATTTCCCATTTTGCTAAGAATTTGTTTGTATTCCCCATATTCCCAATTGTTCTTATGATGCTTCTGATATTCTTTCCTGCTTTTACCTATCCATGGTTTCCATTTGTTGTCTTCTTTTGGTTTTGATGGCCTTCATCTCGATGGATATTAATCTATCCTTTTACGTGATTGCTTTCTGCCTTTTATGTTTAAAGTTGGTGGGTGTGTGCCAAGTGTGCCTTTGTTTTCAGACCTTCACACTATAAATGCATGTTCTTTCCTTCATTCATTTTCGTGCCTTCTTCTCCATTACCACATTTTAGTTCATTGAGCTTACGGGTAGATATGGGTTTTATTGATGAGACTGTTCCTGGGAAAGTTGATTGGTCATTGACTGTTAGGATTATTCGTCTTGGTTTTGCTTTTCTTAGCTCCTTGAGTAGATGCCCCACTAATCTCTTTCCCTTTTTCGGCAAGGGGAGGTCGGGTCTCTAAGGTTCTTTTCTTGCACCTTTCTGAACGAAAGGGCGTACTTCCACATCGGAAGCATGAACGGTGTTGATAGGTTCAGCATTGAGATTAACAATGTTAGAGAGCCTGTTAGTACGGCCCGCAGCCTCGACTGCACACGCTTTTTAGCAGCAAACTCGAGCCTGCATCATTTGAAAGGAAATCTTTGGGGCCATCCCGTCTGCAAGATAAAGAACAGATGTTAAAAACTTAATAAAATTACTAAATGAAGTAGTTAATAAATTCTATTTCCGATCCTACCAAATACGACCTCAACATGACTTCGTTTGAGGGCTTCAACCAGCTTCTTGGTTTCAAATCCCCAACGATTTTTGGTTGGATCATTGGTCCTGATGCGATCAGCACAATACTGCATCATTTCCAGAGTAATCAGATCGGCTTGGCCGTCAAAACGATCTGACCATCATCGATGAATTTTCCAACCCGGTTAATCGCTTTGGGTGTGACGGGTTCGACCTAGAAAAACTTATTCTTCCATTCGTTCTTAAGGCTATCAGTATAAGGGCGAAAAAATTTGATTCCCTCGATCGAGACTAACGTGCAATTGGCGCCAGATCGCCACTATTGTCTTCTTTCCTCCGATGCACTTCAAAAAGGTGACAAAACAAGTCGGGCGGAGGTAGGTTTTTCCAAATGAATGCACACCAACTCATATGCGTGCATGAAATCCCATGCGCTGGGATGAAGCCGACGGGCTAGTTCCAGAGTCGCCAGTATAGATTGCTGAAACCGGGTGAATGGAGAACGAATGTGCATATGGACAAATGTGGTATAATAGATGATGAACTTCAGAGAGGCGGGTATGTGGCGAGATGCTCTCCGGTCTTCATCCCGTAAGTGTGCCACCTTTGGGGCTCTTTCCAGTAGATTCTCCTTGCATGTCTGCTACAATCCTCTTGCCCTCCAAAAACGGATTCAATTTCGCGAATTTCTTCAGCAACCCATGAATAATCACAGGGCATTCCTAAAAGCGGATCAACAGGAAGATATATTAAGCCAACTCCGGTATCCCGGTATCCCGATATCCGTAGAGAACTTCCACACCATCGGCCACATCCCCTGGGAGCCGGATTTCATCATCAACTTGTATCTCAAAATCATTACCATTTTGGTCTTCTTCTTGACCTTCTTGAGGATCAACATCCCTTTTGGCCACTTCCGATTCCGATTCAGTATCTGATTCATCTGATGAATCAGAATCCGAGCTCACAACTACTATTTTTTCCCCCGGAGGAATCCCTACAGTAGATTCCTCATCTGAATGGACCGGGCCAGACCGAAACTCTTCCCTTATCTCGGGAGCAACTTCTCCATCAAGTTGCACCGGGATATCTTCCCCGACCCTGTGGGTCGCTCCCCCATCTATTTGCATCGGATTGGATTCTTGAATGGATCGCGCAACCATTAGTTTGCCAATATCTGGGTGACGAGCTTGGTGAACAAGTCTGAGAGTTTCGGGCGAGCTTGGTGAACAAGTCAAGGTTGTCCCATATAATCAGGAAAATTCGACGTGATGGGTTCGCGACGAGGTCGGAACCCGACCTGATAACCCCCACCATAACGAAAGAAAAACAGGCTGGGGGCAAAGTCCCAACCCGGAGTTGCTAAAAGTAAAATAATGAACCAAAAGGTACTAACCTCGTGTAAGTCTAATGTTAACTCGAAGTTTCTGACAAATTTGAATCACTTCACTCCACTAGAACCAGTCGCAGCGCGCCACTTCACACACAAAAGAAGAACCGAACTCGCAAAATTCTCTAAGATCGGGGGAGTCAAAGCAATTTCACGGAGAACAAAAGCGCAAAAATGAACTGGAGTAACCCCTATTTATAGTGGGCCTATGAATCTCAACCGGCGACACATAGATCGACACGTCAAATCAATTGTCATTAATGACATTGCACGAAAAATGAAGTGTTATCATTATGAACTATCTCGAGTTTCTCAACAGTCACATCGATACATCAACTCATTAATGATCTTTTTGAAACCTGAAGAGACACCATTCAATTTCAGAACTAGAACGTTAACACCGGCCGGATCAATCTGGGAAAAGTTACACCATCCAAAAGCGTCAAGTCAAGCTTGCCCTTAAAAGCGACCTGACTTGGGGGGCAACTGTTATGGAGTAAAAGTGCTCTTACTATGTGCACCACCCTCCAAAAACAAGTTGTTGGGCTTACTAGTTGAAGGCCCATCAAGATGGTGAAATTCACTCATCAACTGGCCAGATCTCGACCTTAGATCGGACGACTCGTATCAACACAACTCAACAACCTTTGACACTATAAATATAGCAATCAATGTAAGTGGTTAAGGCACGATTAACTACCATTAAAGACTTGCATTAAATAAACTCTTCATCGCCCTCGACTTTAGGATCGGAGTGACTTTTGCAGTACACCCCACCTCGCCTCTAACTCAACATTGACCTCCACATTGTTGATCAACTATCATACTCTACCTACAATCTAGGATCGGATACCCCTTAGATACAGTACAGAACAAGTTGTAATATATATTTTTTGATCAGTAACTAGTTGTAATATATATATATATATATATATATATGAAACGTCCTTGTTCAAATATACACGTGTATTAAGTTTTTAATTTTCCACATTTTCTTGAGATAAGTTACAGGTTTTTTTAGATAGGCAAAGTGGTTAGTAATTAGTGTGTTCGTTGTTAGAGGGGAGGGGGAGCGAGGTTCGAACCCCGTATGCCAACGTTTTTTCACCAACGATGTCCCTTTCACTCAACCAAGTGAGCTACCCTTCTGGGACGAGATAAGTTACAGGTTACTTTGATGAGACAAAATTAGTCAATTTCACGATAAAATTAGTAGAGACCAAATTACTTTTTTATTCATAGAACCAAGTTACTAATTTTCTTCTTGAGCACTCATCGTATTTGAACCAATTGGGATGTCCACTTGCACTCCACTTTAATATTATTTTTTTCTTATAAAAAAAAGTTACTACTTTTAATTTCACAAGTACTACTAATTTTTTTCACTATTACACTCTATTGGTCTCTACAATTTTTTTGGGTACCAATTTAAGTATTTATTTAATAAAAAATAATTCTACCCGACCTTAAAAAGCTATTGACAGCAAACTGGAAGTATAGATGAATGGAGAACGGATCCTCTCGATTTAGGGTATGAATCGCACTATGCGCTTCCCTTATCGCACAACCTAAATTTAGGATAACCTGCTACACTACCTCGGTAAATTTAGGATGATAGAGCAACCGAGGTAGTGTAACCGAGGTAGGGTAACCGATTTTTATTGGTAATTGCATTCAATCCTTGAGGATGATATTTGTAACGCCCCAAATTTTATAAGAAATTATTTGGAGTTGATTTGATAGGGTAGTGGACCAAATTGGAGAGTTTTTGGCATAGGGACCATGTTGAGAAGGACTAAAATTGATGTTAGAAATACTTAATATATGATGATTATTATTATTATTATTAATATTATTATTATTATTAAAAGCAAGTTTCTAGGAAAACCAAAGTGGTTATGGGAGGAGGAAAAGTAGGAGGAAAAGTAGCGTATGGTTGGGAATTAAAAATCAAATTAAAAATGGTTAGAGTGTTGATGCTCATTTAAAAAGGAATCAAAAATAGAAAGAGGAGAAAATCTGAGAGTGTGTGAGAGTGTGAGACCGCGGCGCGAAGGAGAGAAACAAGAGGGAAGGATGATAGAAGAAGAAGGTTGTGAAAATGATAATGAATTCATTTCTATCGTAGTTCGGGCCATGTAGTTTGACTTATATAGATGGTCGAGATTTAATCAATCTCAACCGCATCTTCATCTGTTACAATAAAGCCAATCTCGCTTGTAATTGTAAGTTTAACTCGACCTATATAACTTGAGGGAACTAGCTACACAATTACACTTGTTGACCAAATATACAAGGGAAATTACTCTTATATTTACAATCAATTATATCACTATTATTCCCCTCAAACCAAGGTGGAACAACTTTAAGTTTGCCTCTAAGTGATCAAATGCACCAAATAGAAGCTGCTTTCACAAGATATCGCCAAGTCGACTCGCAAATTTAACATGAACAATTCCAAGTGACTTTTCTAAGACCTTTTCCTAACAAAGTGAATATCCAAATTTCCAAGTGTTTGGTTTTGAATGTAATATGTGATTATGTGCAATTTGGATCGCACTTTTGTTATCACAGAGCAACACCGAGCATGATGCTTAACTTTTAGCTCTTTGAGAGCAGAAATTACCCAAAGTAGTTCTCAAGAAGAGAATTAGCTAAGCCCCCGCACTCGCCTCAAGACTTGATCTTGCCAAGCGGTTTGCTTTTTGGAGCCCCATGATACTAGATTTGGCCCAAGGAAGACACACGAGCCTCAAGTTGATCTTTGATCATCCTGGTCATCGCCCAATCACCGCCATCAGATGCTCGCAGTGATACAGCACATCCGCAGAGTAAGGTCGAAACAAGCCCATAAGTTGCAAAGCCCCCCGCCGATACCGAAGGATTCTTTTTACCGCTTCTAAGATGAGATTCAAGAGGTCGAGCCAAGAATCGCGCGTGGATTTGTTCACGAGTAGGCAATTTCTGTGCCTAAGAAGAGTAGCATACCGTAGTAGGCACCTACTAAGGACCGATATTCATGAGGATCTTGAAGTTTATCACCCAAATTTACTCAACTTAATGGTTGAAGCCATAGTGTCGCATACCATTGCAGCCTACCACAGAGGCCTTGCTCAACAGATCCCTGATATATTTGTGTTGGGTGAGCAAAACAGAACCATTTGGCAAATACTTTAACTCAAGGCCTAGGAAGTAATCAGGTCTTCCCAAGTGTTTCAGAGCAAAAGATACATTAAGCTTCTTGATTAGATCATGTATTAAGCTTCAGAATGCACTCGTGATCAATATATCGCCCACATATACTAAAGCAAACAATCAGATCTGTGTGGACAAGTGTGTACAAACAGGATGAATCACACTTACTGGTAGAAACCCAAACCGATGGAGAAGCTCTGCTTTCAACCTTTGATGCCATGCCCGAGGAGCTTGTTTCAGTCCATACAAGGACTTATGAAGTCTGCACACCAATGTTTTATCTTTGTTAGAGAACCCCGGTGGTTGAACCATGTAGATCTCTTCTTCTAAGTGCCCATTAATGAAGGCGTTTGTTGATGTCTATTTGTTGAATATCTCATTTGTTGGATATGGCTATAGAGAGCGTAATCCTTATGGTGGCAGTTTAATAACAGTGAAAATGTTTCACCAAAGTCCTTGCCAGCAGCTTGGTTATAGCCTTTCGCAACCAATCTTGCCTTATATTTGTTGATTGTACTATCCGGATTCTCTTTCACCCGAAAGACCCACTTGCATCCTATTGCTTTCCCGCTTGGAGGAGGGCGTGAGGCTCCGTGTGTTGTTTGTCAGGAGAGCTTGTAGTTCACCTTCCATGGCGATTTCCCGAGGTACAGCAAGTGCTTGCTTGATCAAGTAGCTCACAAAGTGAGTGAGGAGAATTTTGGGCCTGAGGAGCCCGTGGTCTTGTCTAGTAACCATACGATGGATTTTTGTGTGAGGTGGTGAGGTGACTCGTGGAGAGGCCTGGTCAGAGGTCAAAGTTGGGTGATTCAGTGGTGAAGGTGGTCAGATGTCCGTGTTGGCTAAAAGGAGTGTCTCAGATTTGGGAAGGCAAAGAAGCTGGGGGGTCGTGAGGTGAATAGGTGAGTGAGGTGGTGGATCGTGTCGTGGGACGGGACATTTAGGTGTGTGGTTGCACCGGGTAAAGTGCGAGGGAATTAGAGTGTAGAATCACTGGGGTAGAGGTTTTCAAGCATCAAGTTCTGGAAACATAGTTGGATAAGTGGAATTCCAATTCATCAAGATGACATCCTTAGAAACAATGATTTTACCTTCTTGTGCGAGACACTTGAACCCTTTGGATTAGAGGACAAGCCTAAATCGGACATTAATCGAGAACTTCTAGATCAAATTTATGTTTGTTAAAGTGGTCTAAGATGGGAAAACAGAACACCCAAAGGTTTTAAATTGATTGTAGATTGGTTCTTTATTGCAGAGGCCCCGAAAGGTGAATAAAGGTGGACAACCCATTTGTTGGAAGTCCGTTAATCGTGTGAATAAGATTGGTGAAAGCATGGTCCCAAAATCTAAGAGGCATACTAGTACGAGACAGATGTGATAAGAGGCCCATTTTCGTGATATGTCGAGTTTTCGCCAATCGACCCATTTTGGTGAGAGGTATAGTGGACAAGTGAACCGATGTACTATGCCTAAGTCACTAAGGAACTTGGTAAAAGGAAGATATTCACCCCATCCGATTGAATGCCTTTAATAAGGATCGAGAACGTGGTTTGAACCAGTTGAATGAAATCTGTTTCAAGGCAAATAAGGCTTCGATTTATGGTTTAGGAAGTATACCTGTAAATTTGTAAAGGCATCTACAAAGGCTATGTAATGAGGTGACCTTCACTAGGGGATAGAGAGAGGCCCCACAAATCAATATAAATCAATTCAAAGTGGTGCAAAGTGTATTGTGTTCGTGGATCGAGGTGCATGCACTTTGGTGACTTGCCAATGCTACATGAGTTACAAAACCGAAAACAGATTTATTTGAACACACGGCACATTACAATGTTTCATTACATGAGTTACAACTGAGGATTTGCATGGCCTAGTCTAGTATGCCAAAGATTTGGATCATTAGATCGAATCGAGGTACTAATGCACTAACACAAGGTGAATTTGAAATGCAGAAATAGCAAAGACGTAAATGCACTATCTATATAAAGATTAGATGAAACTAAGTTTGCTTCGTGTTTAGATGCACTATGCCTAGCAACAGGAGCCCTTTGAACACATAGAGTCCACTTTTTGTCTAAAGTGCCTCTTTAGCACAACTTGCTGCAGGGTCCATGAGACAACAAGACAATCAAGATCACTAAAAATAAAGGCGACATGATTATCTTTTGGCAAACTTAGATACAGATAATAGGTTCTTTGTGATATTGGGAACTAGTAATAGATTATTCAATACTAGATTACAAAGGTGTGAGTTAATCGTGATATAAACTTAGATGAACCTATGCAAAGCAATTTTGGCTCTTGGCCATTGCCCATTCTAACTTGAGTTTTACCTCTATAAGGTGTGGATTTGTGTAAGTGTTTCTTTTTGTAAAGTGATACGGTGCGAGGCACCAGTGTCACCATACCAATCTTCATCATCCGTGGTCATAATAACATGAGAGTTCGTGGTTAATACTTGTGGCATCAAGTGCCATTGCTTCGCTAAGCTAACTTGAGGAGTAAAGCAGATGTCGTTGCTCCATCGAGGGCTTATCAAGAGTTTTTCGTGACCGAGCAAAGATCATTCTCAAGGCTGTGCCGAGGCACGAACGATTCATCAAAACGAAACCAAAGAATCAAATACAGAGTGTCCATAACGCCCGCAAAGTCGACACGCAGGCGCAGATCCTCCCGAGCGAGCAGCACACTTCACCACGACACGACACGACCATTACGACCACGCCCGCGACCAAATCGAGATCCACCACGATTAGGTTGATGGTGAGTGAAATTAGCGTAGCATCTTGGTTTCCCTTCAAAGAAGTTTCGAGCAACATTCACGCAGCAGAGTAATAGCGAAGTTCTCGCCGATACTTGTCCAATTGTGATTCCCGGACAAGTAGCAAGGATTCAATTTCGCTTAGTGAAGGAGGTTCTGCTTTGCCATAAATCATCATGACAAAAGCATTGAATTCCTCCCAGAAGCCATCTAACACAACGTCCGTAAGATACGTGACGCTGATCGATTCTCCAACCGCCGTGAGTGAATCAATGAGAGTGTGCACCTTTGTGAGAAATTCAGAAATGGTCTTGGATCCTTTCTTCGTGTTCTTCAATTCATTGCGAATTTGATTTAACTTTGGCTTGAGACGGGAGAAATAGTGTCGTGAATTTTCTCCCAAATTTGCCATGAGTGAGAGCAACCGAGAACACGAGGAAGAACCGATTCTCGAGAGAGTTGAAAGTAGCCATGTGAATAACGCCCGATCTTGCACTAACCACCGCTCAAACTCGCTTCTGAGACGATGTCGCCGATTCTCGCAAGATCGGAGGCATACTTCGCGGAATCTTGTGGTTCACTAGAACCTTGAAGTTCAGTGCATCTTAACTACTCCTTCAACTCGCTGATTCCAGAGCAGAAATTTTTGTCGCCAAGTTTGATGGAAAGCTTCTGTCCCATGGCGAAGTGTTCCGACGGTTGTTTGCGATCCCGCTGAAAGATGGAGCGCCCCGCGGGAGAGCTATTGTGAATCGGTGAAGTTTCAGAGGTAGCCATGGTTACGGTGAGGAACCAGAGCTCGTGGCGGCGAAAACGGTTATGACTCAGAACTAACGAGAGAAATCTGATACCATGATAAGAAGAAGGTTGTGAAAATGATAATGAATTCATTTCATCGTAGTTCAGCCATGTAGTTTGACTTAATAGATGGTCGAGATTTAATCAATCTCAATCGCATCTTCATCAGAATAATAAAGCCAATCTCGCTTGTAATTGTGTTTAACTCGACCTATATAACTCGAGGGAACTAGCTACACAATTACACTTGTTGACCAAATATACAAGGGAAATTACTCTTATATTTACAATCAATTATATCACTATTAAAGGATCATGTGAAGTTCATAAGTGGAAAAGCTAGGATTGTTGGTGTCTTGGGAGTTGCTTGAAGCTTTGTGTGTTCTTCAATCTCTAAAGGTTGTGGGCTCTCCTTTCTTACTTAATAACCTATTGGATTAGCAATGATAGTAGTTAGGTTCTGTGGATGAATTGTAAATTGAATCGTTATATCGTGGATTTAACGGTGGTGTTATTGTTTGAATTGAGACGTGGTTCTCATACCACGTGTTATATTGAATTCAATTGAGTGATTCTATGTTAATCGATGTCGAGGTGATTATAATAACTAATGTGCATGTGGAGTGTTTGTAGAATCGACTCAATGAAATTGAGAGTGAGAACATGAGAAATTGGTGAGAGGTTGTGATGTCGCATAATTATCTTGGAGATGAAATTAAGTGATCGAGGTATGCACTAGGTATTATTGGTGAGATGTTGAATGGTGTGTACCTAGGTGTAAATCGAGATTTGTGTTGTGTTTTTCAAAAAGAAATCAAAGATGCTATTTTAGTTAATTAAGTGTCATTGCTTTTATAAAGAATATGTCATTGCTTTTATAAAGCTAAGATTGTTGTTTTCTTTACAAAACAAATGTTGTTGTTATCACAAATAATCAAGGTCGTTAAAAACATGTTGTTGTTGTCGTTTAAAAACGCCAGGTCATTGCTTTTTTTAAAAAGGATAAATGTTGATGTTTTATGTGTAACAAGGTGCTGGTTCTTAAATTTAAAGTTGCCGTTTTTCCACAAAATAAAGTGTTGTTTTCTCAGATTCAAGGGGGCTGTTTGCTTAAAATAAAAGTGATGTTTTCTTAAATTTAAGTGTGCTGTTTTCTTAAATTTAAGTGTGCTGTTTTTCAAATCTAAAGGTGCTATTTCCTCATATTTAAAAGTGTTGTTTTCCTACTTTCCAAGTTGTTGTTTTCTTAATTGAGAGGTGTTGTTTCCCTATTTTCTTTTAGTACCAAGCATCGATTTCAAAAGGTGTTGTTACTGCTTGTTTTTAAGTTGCTGTCCGATTTTATGTGTTGTCTGGTCCCTATGGGCGTTGAGTTAGTCCTTCAGTGACAAAGTAGTCGCGAAATTAATTGTGATTGATGTGGTGGGTGCGCTATCCTTAGAGTGATTAAATTGAGATGTGTCTATGGTGGTGAATATTTATCGATGAGTCAACATTTATCGTGAGTCAATATTTGTTAAATATTGGTGAGCCGTTATTTATTGGTGAGCTGAATTTTTATTGGTGAGTCAATAATTACCGTGAGTCAATCAATATTGGTGAGTGTGATAATCGTGAAGTTATGGTGTTTTGTGTGTATGGTGCATGGTCCCGAGTCTCATGATTATGTGCATATTTTGGTGAGCGTAAGGCTTCTACTTTATTATAATTTATCGGTGAGCGTAAGGCTTCTACTTTATTTGGTGAAAGTGCCTCAAGGCAAGATATTGGTGTTGGATGGATCCACACGCATATGCCCTAGAGTCGGGTTGCATTGCATGCATTGATATACTTTCGCTGTCGCGTGATTGATATAAAGTAATGGTGTGCTATTTTTGGCCGTGGTATGGTGCGTCATAGTCACCGATCTATATGTTGTTGATCTTGGTGTTATTACTTATGAAACGAGACTCACCCTCATCGCTTTTATGTCGCTTCTTTGTTCAAGAACGCAAGGTGAAGGTGATCTAGCACTTTCCTTCCTAGTGGCTCGGGCCACCGATACGTAAAGACCGGGAGGGTTTTAGTTACCGCTTTCGAACCATTATCGTTATTTTGGAGTTTTGGCTTAATGTTTATTTATTTTTGGAGATGTTAAATGAGTTTATGAAATCCCGCTAGAGATTCATTATTTACATTTTTGAGGATTTATTTTAGATCAATTGGAGTTTTTATGTGGTGAAAATGTAACGCCTCGCATGACTCGATAATTGTGTGTTTAACTATAATTAGAAAAATGGGTGTTACATAATATTTGATTTTCGAATTTTTATCAGAAACGCAATTACCAATAAAAATCAGAGGATTCGCCCTAAATTACCTCGTTCTATCATCCTAAATTTACCGAGATAGTATAACCAAGGTTGTCCCTTTAAATTTAGGCTGTGCAGTAAGGGAACTGCATAGTACAGTTCCCGCCCTAAATTCAGAAGATCTGTTCCCAGATGGATGATGATGGCTTTTTTCCTTTGACACACACGCAGACGCACACAGAGAAATCTAAACAGCCAGCCACTTAATAATTATTATGTGAGAAAGAGGACAAAGGAGAGAGCGCAAAGAGGATAGAGAATATATCTTCCCAATCCGAGTTGGCAAGGGTTAAGGGCCCCACTGTTGCAAATAATCAGAGAAGCATGTGGAAGAAACAGCTTCCACGTGTAAAACCATTGAGTCCACGGTAGTCCACGTGGCGCTCCACATAAGGCAAACCGAGATCGCGTGAAACACCAACCTCTTATCAACAACATATATCCATCCTCCCAAACAAAACAATGTTTCTTTACGTTTCCCTTCCTTCCCTTCACCTCAAACTTCACCGCCATGAACGCCATAGCAACTGCTTCTGCTCTTACTCTTCCAATTTTTTGTAGAACATCTAAACTCGACACCAAAAAGGTACCCTCTTTTTTTCTCTTTTCCTTTTCTTTCTTTCCGTACGTGTAACTAAAAGGGCCTTCCGTTTATTTTTCTATAAATATTGTTTATTTTGACTTGCTAATAACTAGATAGATGAGAGAATCTTGAAGTGAACCATCATAGTGAACTACAATATGTATTTTCAGATTAAGGAAATTAGTTATTTTGTTTGCTATTATTGTTTATAGAAGAAATGTAGACAATTATTCACTTCACATAATCTCTTATTTGTAGTTAAATTAACACAAATTTCATAAAGTATATTTTGATCTAATTATAGTTTTGGACTTTTATTTGGTTGACTGCTGATTTTTTTTTTTAAAAAAATTGAGGAAGGGAAAATTGTTATCAATTAATAGCTATTCTACAAGTAGTTTTGGGAGGATTTGAACTCTATCCCTTAGTATATGTTTGGGAGGGGAGGACATAATTTTCAATTCTAAATTGATGAAGGTATAAAATGTCTTTAAACATAAATAATGAAGTTGATTAAAATTGATGAAGGTATAAAATGTCTTTAAACATCAAGTTGTTATTTTATTTTTTTAAAATCTAAAATATAAATTAAAATAAGGTTACGAAGTTAAACTTTTATAATTGAGCTGACACCTAGTAGACGGTTGACTGAACTTATAAGGGTACTAGTTAATCTAAATATAATTCTACAAGTAAATTTTTTTTCATTTTTTTCCTTCTATGTTATTTGGGGTTTAAAATTGAGTTCAGGGTGAGAATTTGGTATGGTGAGCTTAGTTTTTAGCACAGTTGTGGCTTGCAGTATAATGCTTGGCAATAATGTAGTATACGTTTTAGGTTTTTGGGATGCTAGGTGAAACTAAATTTGCAACTTGAGTGTTTTGTTGTTGGTTTAAGACCTTATCTAGCTTTCATTTTATAGTATATGAATTTATAATATTCCCTTTTTGAAACTTCTGTTTTGTTTTTGTTATGAATATGATCATTTTTATGGGAAGAATAAATAAAATTGAAATTTGAGTGACATGAAGTTAGATAGATTCTTTTTATTTTAATTAAAAGACGCCGTCTGTGGGAATCGACCCCACGACCACATAGTTAAAAGCCATGCGCTCTACCAGCTGAGCTAAGACGGCCAATGTGAAATTGGATAGCTTCTAATGGTGTTGAACGGTGGTGAGGGTATAATTTGAACTTAAATTTGTTTGGCTACTGAACTTATAAGGGTATATACTAGATACATAGGGCAATTTGTTGATCTATATATACATTTGCATAAATTTTGATTTTTCTCTTACTTTAGACAAAATAACAAATAAACATCGCACAAACTACCGAGAGCTGGTGTCCCCATGTCGTTGAAATTTCTAATGCAACCAATAGTGGGGGACGGCGGACTTGGCTTTAAGCGCAGTGTTATAATGCTTGGCATTAATATATGTTGTTTCTTTCATGTTTTTATTAGTAAATACCTCTGCTATTCATTGCAGTTCTAGTTATGAGCAGTTAATATAACAACTAGCAGACTTCTCCCTTATAGGGTCTACATTTTCTCTCCCCTATGATTATGATCTATATTCTGTAGCTATATATATAATTTTGGGCATGTCAATTTCCAGGGTTTGAATTTGAAAGGTAAATTTGGAGTGTTTGCTGTATTTGGAGACGCGGAGAAGAAACACGCATGGGGTGCCCTATTTGATGTAGAAGATCCAAGATCTAAAAGTCAATTAAATAAAGGGAAGATTTTGGATGTATATCAAGCCTTAGAAGTAGCTAGACATGATATTCAGTACCTTGATTGGCGGGCTCGCCAAGATGTGCTTACCATCATGCTCCTCCATGAAAAGGTTTCTACTTGTTATATAATTTTCAGACTAAATCTGATGCTTGAATGGACTATGGTTTTTGTTGATGTTTATTCATTGTGAATTTGGACATAGTTTTTGTTTAAAGGTTTGGTTGTTGTTGAATTGTTTTCGCTTTGCGTTAAATGAGCTATGCAATGGATTCCACTATGTGTTGTTCATACAATCAGAAAATATGGGTGTAGGTGGTCAAGTTCTTAATCCTCTAGCTCGTGAATACAAGTCGATTGGCACCATGAAAAAGGAGCTAGCTGAGTTGCAGGGAGAATTAGAAGAAGCACACAGACAGGTAAAGAAAAATATTAGCAGCAATGGACTAGCCACTACAACTTGGAACAAAGATCTCTTTGTTTCATCTAGCTTTGCAAAAACTTGTTCGCCACTTATTATTCTCGTGGCATCGACACTTCCAGCTTGAAGACGCTTCCCGCGTCCGACATACATGTATCGTGGTCGACACCGACACTAATGCTTCAATTACTTGTATTTTTCAAATAAAAACCGTGTTTGCGTGTCCGTGTCGGTGATTCATGGCTTATTAATCTGTCGCTATAATATAACTTAATGAATGAATGCAGGTCCATATATCCAAGCAAGGGTTTCGACAGCTTTAGATAAACTAGCTTACATGGAAGAATTGGTAAATGATAAGCTCTTACAAGACAGAAGCACCTCTGAAGTTGCCGAGACATCCTCTTCTCCCAGTACTTCTGCAAAATCTATAGATACGACGAAAAGAAGAAGGGAGCAACGGAAAAACTTGAATGTATCTGGTCCAGTTCAGTCATACCATCCCAAGTTAAAGAATTTCTGGTATCCTGTTGCTTTCTACTGGCTTAAAGGATGATACCATGGTAAGTCAATATCTCTCCTTTTATTTTCAAAAAATTATGTAATTTGTCATATACTTTGAATGTCTGATTCATATTCTTATTTTTTATCCTTCTTCAATTTCTTTAGAGTAGTGTGGGTTTCCATGTCTGATACGCGATAGTCCTATAGAAAGTTCTGGTTTTTACAATATCTACTCTAACCTGAATGTGAATTCTAATATGTGTGCTACGCCTTTTCTATTTCAGATTCCAATAGAATGTTTTGAGGAATCATGGGTTATCTTTAGAGGGAAAGATAGGAAACCTGGTTGTGTTCAGAATACGTGTGCACATAGAGCATGCCCTTGACCTTGGTTCAGTAAATGAGGGTCGATCCAATGCCCTTATCATGGTTAGTATATTTGCTTGAATGAATAATGAAATCTTGTATCCTAGAAATGAGTTATATTTCTGAAACAGATTCTAAAATTACCTAATGTTTGGATATCAGGCTGGGAATATTCGACGGACGGAAAATGTGAGAAAATGCCATCTACTCGACTGCTAAATGTGAAGATAAAGTCAATTCCATGTTTTGAGAAAGAGGGAATGATCTGGATTTGGCCCGCAATGATGCGCCAGCCGCCACACTTCCATCATTGCTACCTCCATCTGGATTTGAAGTCCATGCTGAGGTATGCAATAAATATAATCCTTCATAATAGGTTTTTTGAGCTATGCAATTAAGAACAACGAATTACAATTGAATGATCGATAAAGGAAAGGAAAATAAAAACAAAGATTAAAGTTTCGCTTACTCGATAGCTCTTCATGTGACAGATTGTGATGGAACTTCCGGTTGAACATGGGTTACTTTTGGACAACCTTTGATCTTGCACATGCCCCTTTACTCATACTTCAACATTTGCTAAGGGATGGAGTGTTCCCAGGTTTGTTTCATTTATAACATTTGAAATGAAAGAATTAAAACAAAAGGTAGAAATAACCTATGAAGCACCGACACAACACACGAGACACGCATAATAAGTTTGAACAATTCAAGTAATTGAAGTGTCGCTACCCAACAAGACACGTGTCGGACACTGCATACATCTTCAACTTAAAAGTGTCGGTGCTACATAGGAAATAACTACTTAAAATATGTAACTAAACACACATAAATAAATTTAAAAAAATATAGCTCACTAATGAAATTGAACTTGCAGCATGGTGAAATTTTTGACGCCTGCATCTGGCTTGCAAGGATACTGGGATCCTTATCCAATTGATATGGAGTTTCACCACCTTGTATGGTTCTATCAACCATTGGAATTTCAAAACCTGGGAAACTAGAAGGACAAAGCACCAAGGAATGTGCAACACATCTGCACCAACTTCATGTCTGCTTACTCAAGGCCAAACAAAAGACAAGATTGTTATACAGAATGTCGCTAGATTTCGCTCCTTTGCTTAAGCATATGCCTTCATGCAACATCTATGGAGGCATTTTGCAGAACAGGTAAAGCTTTTATGAAGCCTTTAAGAATACTGTTGTGCTATTTTGACAAACAAAATTGACAGCTAAATCGATAGTTCATGGAGTTTAAATATGTGAGTAATTATTTCGTGAATGGTTAATGAATTTATCGGTTATTGAAATTCATTAACCATCAACGAACTTCATCAACCACGATTTCCAATGTTGATTTGAACACCTGAAAATTGTGGTTAATCACGCTTAAATTTTTGGTTAATTGATGGTTAATGAGTTTTGATACCTGGTATATCTTTTAATCATCCTCTAAACATAATTAACCACATATTTAAACTACGATAAACATGGTATCGAATTTTGTTGTCGATTTGGTGCGACACAAAATCATTTCTGTTGAAAATGCAAAACATAATTAAGTTATCTGTGTTTTAAGTTAAGATGATTTGAATTGTTTCAGTTTTGACTCTGAATATTGATTACTGATGATTTGATTAATGTTTACTTACCAAAGGTTTTAAACGAGGATCTAAGGCTAGTGGTGGGACAACAAGAGAGAATGAATAAAGGTGCAAATGTATGGAATGTCCCAGTTTCATATGACAAGCTTGGTGTAAGATACAGACAGTGGAGGGATTCATTGGAGCAAGGAGCTAAACAATTACCCTTCAACACACATAATTAATTAAATATAGAAATTAAATATTGCTTTTTGTCTCACTTACTCATGCTTCCTAGAGATCCAATAAGGTTTTTTTTTTATATTCCTTTTAGTCAAGGTTCTTTGACAAGCTTGCATTAGAAGGGCTAGTTGACAAATTGATGTACAGTGTCAGTCATCAAATCCATTTTTCCCTTGTGATTAGGTTCACTATTTACAGGCTTGTGGCAGCATAACCACACCCTTGTGGTATAAAGGGGATTGTTTGTTGTATGACAAAAATATTTTAGTCCACTCTTAATTCTGATTTCTTCACTGCTTTCGGTTACTATCTTCTCAATACTTTTTCCTTAACCATCTTTAAATGGAAAATGCCTCTAGAAGAAGATCAACAATACCCATTCGTTTCTGTTTCAAGATTAATCTACTTTTGGTTTATGTAGTTCGAAGTGTATGATTTTAGCATTTTAAATCTAATTTTTTTTTTTGGGTGATATACAAACTTTTAAGTGAGAGATAGATAAACTTCAAATATATAAATAAATAAATAAATGAGTACTTATCTACATTAAAAATAAAATAAAAATCCGAAATGCTTTGTGAGGATCAATGAAGGAAAAATTTTCATATGAAATGCTATAGGTCTTTTTTTTTTTGTTATCATGTTATTGATGCACACTATTTATCGATTTTATCAATAATTAAGGGAACTTGGCTGCCTAAGTATACCTAGCTTTGCATCTCGAATTGTAATTTTTTAAATTGAACACACTCATGGTCATTTTAAAATTTGTTTTGCTTTTTAGTTCAAAAACTATAACCAAGCAAAAGATGAAGCAAAGGGCTACAATTACAAAACTCCATATATGTCATTCAAGGATTGGATTAAAAATCTGGTTAATGTCAATACTATTTACTATGGCTCCTCACATGGTTGTTGATTGCTCTTCTTAACAAGTTTGTAATGAATACGCTTACAAGTTTTTTCTTTTATAAATTGGGGATATTCTTCAGACAAGAATCTGCAGAGACTTCTAGCCTGATATTCTCTACACGCAAACTCACAAAAACTAGATTCGAACTCAAGACTTCTTGCTGTTTAATCATTAAAGACATGTGAGCAGCAGTTATATAAAAAGTTCATCTTATGCCCATTTTATCGAAAGAGCTATTTTTCCTTTTTACAAGAAGGATTTAAGCTCATAACACTTAAAACCGAGAGAGAGATTGGGTAGCTCTATCTAAGATGATCTCTCACTTCTTTCACTTATGTAAAACTGAGTAATTATACCATACAGACAATAAAAAGATCAGTTCAAGTATTGATTTCAGAATTTGAAAAACATTGTAAAGCCCTTTCAATAGAAAGAGCTATAAGCAATTAATCCAGAAGACTCGATCGAACTCTGAAAGAAGCAAAAACTAAAAGTACATCAAGTTTCGAATTCTAATTACACATAATAATATATTTGTATATGTATTTTAAAATTTTAGAAACCATTTAACAAACAACATCAACGAGCAGCAAAATTAAAAAAGAAATGTGTTTACAATTGAGAGCCACAGTATGGACAGAAAGCGAAATCGGTCTCCACGTCTCGATCGCAGAAGCGGCAGCGGAAGGCGTCGGGCATGGTGGATTTTGAAGGTGGAGGAATAGAATAGGAGGAGGATTGGGGAGAGAAGAACTTGCAATTCTGACAATATAAGAGAGGTTCCTTACCGGGCCGCCGCCAAACGGGAACGAAGAAGAGCTTCAGAACATTGTTGTATTCTACTAGATCTGCGCTTGAGCGGCAGTTTATACACCTCCCCACACCTGATTTCACCACCCTCCCCACCTCTTTTTCCAAACCTCCAACGAAAAAGAAGAACATGATTCTTTCTTTATCAATTAACCTTCTCCGCTTTTTTCCACTTTTCCTATACTGCGCTTTTATTTTGGTAACCGTGGATCCAGTTCCCTCTCTCTCTCCCTCTCTCTCTCGAGCTTTCCTGCGACTTCTGCACTTGTGGGTTCTTTTTGGCTATTGTTTTTCCCACGCCCCCTCCTACTCTTTCACACCCCTTAACAAATTTTATTCCAAAAATAACCTCGCGCAAACGCCGAAACACGCTGTTTAAAGATCGTCAACGACTTGCTCAACACGCTCGAACGACTTCGCTCAACGCGTGAAATTACGCGCAAGTTAGGTGCGAAGTCAATATTTAACACACTCGAACGACGCCGCTCAACAGTGCTCGAACGAATGCGCTCGAACAGGTCACGCGAACACGCTCAACGACTCGCTCAACAGTGAAAAACACTCAAAGAGAGTGTGAAGTCAAGATTTAACACACACTAACGACGTTATTCAACCTCGCTCAAGGCCCTGTTCGAACAGTGAAATTTCGTGAAAAAATAGGTTTTACTTCGCCTTTTCTTTTTTCACACCTCATGTGTGTTTAGAGTAGGAGAGGGTGTGGGAAAAGCAATAGCCTTTCTTTTTTTATTGTCAATCGCACTTGTGGGTTTTTTTTTTTTATTGTCAATCGCACTTGTGGGCTTTCAACACGTTAGCCGCTTTTGTCGAGGCCCATGCTTCGTACAAACTCCCCTACTCACTTCACTAGACGCCCCATACCACCCTTTATTCCTAAAATATTTTCAATTTAAAATATTTTTTTAAACATTAAGTATGGTTCTCACTGCTGCAGTGCCAAATCATAAGTGTGGTTCGACCATGCGTATACCGAACCTGCTTCGCATTTCAAGTATACGAACCTCCCTGATTGTTGTTGGATATTGAATTGTTTAATTTTAACTGATTTTTAACAATTCGATTTATTCTTTGCTAACATTAGTATGGCTAACACTAGCTGTTTAATTTTAACGGATTTTTAACAATTCGATTTATTCTTTACAACACTAGTATGGCTAACACAAGTTTAATTTTTAATCGATTTTTAGCGATTCGATTTATTCATTGCACGAAATTTTTTTAGACTTTTTCTGGCTTGGATGACTTCATTGCACTTATCTATAATAAAGTGTGATCGAACACGGCGTTGTCTACCGAAGAAATGCATTGTATGAAGATTGTCCAAAAAAATACGTTAGCTTTATTACTCACATCACATGGGTATTGAATGGTCCATTCTTATTTAGACACATACTTTCTACAACTGATCTAGTAGTTACTCATGAACAAGTTCGGTACTTAAGTACCGTGTCAACAAAAACATTTGTTCTAGTATTGAACTTCCGAACCGCTCATTACTTATATATTATGTCTCTTATAAGGGGGTGTGTGTGGTCACAAACACATGCACGATACTTAATTACCAAACATGTTCGATATCATAGTAAAACATATAACTGCAGAAAAACAACAGTTTTCAATAGAGATGGTAAACCTGTTTGGCCCATCGCCCGGCCGCTAACTCCGCCAAAAAGCATGGCCACTCGAGGTTTTGGGACCGCTGACCCACTGAGACCGCCCCGCCAAAAGAAAAACCGTGAGCTAAAGAAAACGAGGCGGTCGGGCCACTCAACCTGCTTTTTAAAAATAATAATAAATAAAAACTTCATTCAAGATTTAATTTTTTGGTTAATTTTTAGTATTATGATGTAAGTTAATTTTTTATAGTATTATAATTTTGTAAAAAACTTCATTTAGTATTATAACTTTTTTGTTTCAGTATAGTAACTTATAGTATTATGATTTATAGTATTTTGTTTCTAATGATTTATAGCATTCTGTTTCTAATTTTTGGTTTTATTATTGTGTTGTCATAATGCTTTATAGTACTCTGATTTATAGTATTTTGTTTCATTATAGTAACTATAATGATTTATAGTATTATGTTTCAATACTTGAACTATGGTTTTGAACCTTTTGGTTTATGGTTCTAGGTGACATTTCTTGATGGCTTTAGTTGCTATGTAGTTAATCCTAGTAATTCCAATGCTATTATTGTTTTATACTTTTATTTTGAATATATCAAGAGTTTTTAAAGTAAAAATCTTATTGAAATTGAAATGTTAAAAACATGTGAGTTTTTTGTTCAAAAATATGGAAAAAAAAACAGGCAGGTCGATCCACCAACCCGCCACCATCACTTGGGCATGCCGCCTTTTTGAACTCGCCGTGGTTTGGTGGACTAACTCGCCCCGCCTGCTTTTTAGCGGGCCAAGGCAAGCGTGGGCGAGCCGCCTGCTTTTGCCATCCCTAGTTTTTAGTATAGGCCAAAAATTAACTAATTTTACTTTTAAAAATACAACTTAACCAAAAATTAAAGGGATTTTTTTGTACCCCCACTCCCTTCTTTCATATTCCCACATACCCCATGAAAAGACCCAAATACCCCTACTACCTTACAAAATCACCAAATTTTTACCACTTTTAACATATATACGTTTGACCAAAATCACTCAAATTTACTCTTGCAAACGCATACGAAAGTGACCCTTATTCCACTTCCACTGTGATATACGCTCCTCGAGAACATATATACGAATCTTTCATTTTCAACCATCGATATACGCCGGTCTTGACGATATACGAGCAACCCTTATTCCACTAATCAGAATACGCTTTTCAACACGTATATACGACCCACACAAGTGAGCATTGCATATACATATTTTATACATATATACTATGTGTTGTTTTTGTTTTTTAATCGATTTTAAATTATTTTTTCCAAAGGTCCTAGAGAGGCATCTCTCACGTAGGGGCCATCATCGAGAGGAGATGGGAGGTATGTAACACCCCTTTTCTACCCTCAATTTACACGCCATTATCGTGAGTAATTTCCTTTTCAAAAATATTAATTTAATTGGTAGAAAAGAAATGCTACTCGCCATAACAACTCATCATTTGCACTCATTAAAGTTTATGCAAAGAAACCATCGCCATAAAAATTAAACTCCAAAACAAAAGGAATTTTTCACACAAATGAATAGAAATCATCGCCGCTAAAACCACTCGTACACGCCTCACATCAACCATAAAATTATTAAGCGCTTAATTAATAAACTAACAAAGTTAAACTACGCCCCTAGGGTGCTACACAAAGATCGTGAGAGAGCGACTACGCACATCCCAACGGCTATCAAAGAAGGCAAAGCAGGACCTTCATTCTGGTTACCCGCAGTAGCAGCTGCACAATAGAGCAACATTCCAAGCGTAAGGGTGAGAATTTCAATAAAACATAATCGATACATAATAGAGAAATGAGAGCAGCAATCACATAGCATCATCAACATCACCAATTCATGGTCACACAACAACACTCCAATCACAAACAAAGCAGACCACAGCTTATAATTATGTATGAAAGTGCAACCCCACACTGTGGCATAATGCATGATGGTACCATATTCATCACAAATTAAGAGGCCAAGCCTATTCTTCATCGGAGGCCAAGCCTATTCTTCGCAAGAGGTCAAGCCTATTCTTCACATTTATGCACATGCCATGAGATTCTATGTACACATGTGCATTTCATCAAAATACTCACCGGAATACTCACCACCATCATCATAAAACACTCATAGAGTGTATTCTTCAGTAATTCATCACAATCACACCACAACATTATTAAAACTATACTCATAGAGTACATTCTTCACAATTCATCATAACTCGTGTTACCTCATCGTTATAGTCATACTCTTAGAGTATATTCGCCACAAAACATCACAAGTCATATCACAACATCATAATCACTCATAGAGTGAACTCGCCACATTTCACACAATTCATACTACCACATCATCATCGAAAGCATATATATATATTTTAGTTGTCTTTAGCTTAGGTGTTATAAAATAGTGCAATCGATTGACTATGGATTACTGTAATCGATACTACTTGCAATGTGCATTGGCCACCTTTGCAAGACTCTCAACTGATGCCCTTGTAAATACACCAAATAAAGAAATTTCGACCTTAGTGGTAAACCACGCCTAGCCATAGTCAATTAGCACACTAGTAGTATAACATTTCACCGAGACTCATTTATATAAACATAGCATCACAAATTTTCTTTTTTGTCAAGAACCGTCACGTTTCCATCTCTGGAAGACACCTAAGATTTTCAAAAGAGGAATCGATTCATAGCTACTTGTTTTCAAAAGAGGAGTCGATTCATAGCTCTCACTTTTAAAGAGGGAAATCGATTCAATGCTTCCTTTCTAAAGAGAGGAATCGATTCCTGCTTCTATTTTGAAGAGGAAATCGATTCTTGCCTTCCTTTCTAAAGGAATGAATCGATTCCTTGCTTTCATTACTAAAGGGGGAAATCGATTCTTGCCTTCATTTCTAAAGGAATGAATCGATTCATTGCTTCATTACTATGGGGAAATCGATTCTTGCCTTCATTTCTAAAGGAATGAATCGATTTTTAGCTTTGTATTTAAAGAAGGAAATCGATTGCTTCTATTTAGAGCCCGTAATCGATTTCCAAGTTAAATTTTTTGAGGAAAACCATCGATTCTTTAAACTCACCATTACATACATCATCTAGAGACAATCAAATCAACCACAACAAATCAATCCCAATTTCATCAATTTCATCAAATCAACCAAACTCCTCAACAATAATAAATCAATCAAACATCAACAATTCCAAACACAAAATCAAATCCCACAAACCCTCAAAACCCCATTATATACTCGATCATGTTAAATCAAAACGCTCACCCTTACCTCTTAAACGTAAGCTCAAGAAGACGATCAAGGCATCACACGTAACCACAAAGAACACACCTAACCAAATCTTTGAGGACTCGCAAATTCTTCTTCTTCTTCTTCCTCTCTAGCACACAAGCAACCCTTCTCTCCTCCCTTCTCTCTAAATTTCGCTTTTTCTTTCTCTCGAATGAAAATGGGAGTGAGGGTTTCGCATAACCCTCGGGGTTGCCGTGGGCCTTTCACGCATGGGCTCACACACTACACCCCCACTACTACTCGATCCCACTCCTACACAAAACATGATATTCACCTTTAATTTAATTAACTCACGCTCAACTAAATTAATAATTCAACTAATCAAATTAATTAAACTAATTAAATTATTTTATTTTATTTTTCGGGTGTTACAACTCTCCTCTTAAAAGAATTTCTCACGAAATTCCAACGATTCCAAGCCGACAACAAAAAGTATTCCTCTACTAGAAGTCCTTGTTGTTCTAAGTGGTTGTTATCCGTTATTCTATATTCTCGCTCTCGAATTCTCCGAACTCAACTAGAGTTCCCTAGAGCAATGCACACATCTCTACACTCTAACTCAGACTAAAACTATTATCTCAAGTCACCAAGTTTAATTCGACTACCCAACACAATCAAATAAGATAGTCTCAAAGGACAATCACTATGGGTTTATTCAATGAAACCCCATATCTTAAAGCTCACTTTATAAGCTTGAAAGCCAAGTCAGATCCCATACAAATAATTAATCTACTTTTCACAATTACTAATCATACTATAGTAGGCTTATAGAAGCAACATTTCGAATGTTTTCAACAAGGCATGGCTTACTACCACTCCCTAGTCTCAACTTAAGGTATGTATCCTCATCTCTTACTCACTGCACTATGTACTTTTAGTCCATGCACAAAACCGCCAAAACTCCAATAAGAACACCAAACCCAAGAACAATTTTAGACTCTCATTAGAAAAGAACAACATACCATTCATATACACCTTAAGTGCAATTAATGAATATTATACCACCGTGTCTCATTATAAATTATTACACAAAATATCACGTGGTTGTAGCATCACACTACCTCAGATCACCACTCACCCACAACTCATCACATACTAAAACATCGCCTCTAAGGCAAAGGACAGCCACATCCACTTACTCTTATTCTCAACATAACGACCGCTTGAAAATATAGAAACAAAGGCTTATAAAGTTTAATATAACGGCATACTCAATTCAAGGACACAACGCGACACCAATAAATAAACCGCACATCTACAAAGACGACAATAGCAACTCAAGAAACATAAAACCAACACTTTAATTTTTGGGAAAACGTGACGCCCACCTTTAGTAAACATCCTCGTAAGATTTTGGGTAAACAAAGGTGCTTAAATCGAGTATACAATACATTTAATTTGTAAGAACGATGACAAAACCGTGAACCTTTTATTTATAATAACAACAATAATCACACCCTTTTTATTTATAAAACATCGTAAAACTTAATTCAAAACGCATAACAAGACGAAGAAGAAAAATAAACAAGAAGCCTCTTCTACAAGAAAACCACATCAAAAACAACAAAGAAACAAAGGTGAAAACAACAACATTAATAAGGTGTGTGAAAAGTGGTCTTCTAGTGCGCAAAGAACAAAGAAACACACAGAGTGAAAATAATGCTTCCTTTTAGCGCAACAAAGAAGTGAAAATGTAACGTTTACAACATAAAAACAAATACCATTTTCATAAAACAAAGAATACAATTATTTCATAAAACAAAGAACTCCTTTTATAAACATAAACCGCAACACAAAGAACTCATTTTTAAGCAAACAAAGCAAAGATTTTTATGTAGCAGATAAAGCAAAGATTTTGTTTTGAAAAACATCAAGACAACAACTCTTTTAGTTGGCAAACAACAAAGACTTTAAGTTGATAAAACAACAACATTTGTATTCTTTTCAAAACAAAGAATAAACAGCATAATTTAAGTCACCACACATAGCATTTTCTTAATTTATTCTCAATTTCGTTTACCATCTAAACACATATTTCAATCACCACATACAACTCAACATTCAATTAAAACTAGAACATATCATACATCATATCTCAAATCGATTTCTAGGTACTCAATCATCTGCCCTCAATCATTTATATATACGAAGATCGATCCTAACCCCCATCAAATCACCTAACTCACAATTTCAATCCTTCATCTCATATAACAATCCCAACACAATCGATTTCCTCAAGCCCTAACTACCCATACACCCATCAAAATCCATTATTAACGTTAGACCCACCTTTACACATGTATATTGAGACTCATCACAACAATTGCAGCAAGTTGTAGTGATAACACAACTTAAAGTAATCAACAGAACATCAAACCTAAAGCATTAATTCACAAGTAAAATATACTAACACAAAACACTTTATGCTTAATTAAAGTAAATTAAATACATTTGTGAGCATAAACAATTTTCAACTAGTTTAATAGAATCTCAAAAGCTTGTCTCAATACAAATTTTACTCAGAAATCATAAAACCATGTAACGCAAATCATAGAAGAACGTAAGGTACCAAAAATAGATCACTTAAAACACAAGATGGCACCAATTTTAAATTCACAAAAGTATGAAGGTTACAAATCAATACTCGCTCTCGGGTGTATTAGCAAATACGCAGGATCGCCATCAAGAATTGGACTCGCGCCCACCCATCTCTCGCGACGGGCCAAAACACGCCGCTTGAGCGCACTCGCCACTTAAATATTCGCGAAACGGTTTCTGACCGCAAGATATATATGCCATTCGCATATGGCATCGTGCACGCTCAACTCAGGTTATTCGCCCGAGCGACCTCTCACTAGATCGTCGGAGTGTCTTTCGCAGTACCACCCGAGGTGCTCTACGCGTGAAGCCGTGACCTGGGTCCTTTCACTCACTCAACGACCGCCCACCTGATTTAAACAACAAACACTTCAACACTTCATTGGTCAAGGTACGATCAATTGGCGACTACGCTGGGAGGCCCGAGCGCCATCCTACTCCACTCATGGCTCCACGCGACCGCCCCGCACGCTGGCCTCATCTCGGCCAATCCCTCCGGCAAAGATCTCGGCAAAGAAACCCCGAGAGGGCGAGCAGTTACGATTCATGAATCTCGGCGGAATCCGCGACAAGAACCCTGCGGTGGTCGCGGACCGATCGGGAGCAGTGCACGACCGACGCTTCCACCCCAACTACCGCCCGAAGTTGGCCGAGGCGCATCGAAGAGCCGCTGTTCGAGCATGTTACTTCGTGCCGCTCTACGATCCTCCAAAACAAGAATCGTGATCGCATGCAGAGACGCGCCATCTCTCAAGACGAAAGAGGGTCGGCTCCCGCCGCCACAGGCGAAGACGGAGAACCTCTCGCTGCCGCCGATCGCGCCAAGACATCGCCTCCTCGGCGAGCATTTCTCGCCGAGAGCACTACCATCGCTCCTCCTGGCAGAAGTGGCGCGCAGTCGCCTCAAGCAGAACGAGCGAAGACGCCTGCTCAATGTCCTATGATTATGAAGATTCTAGCTACCGCTCCCGACACCGCCGCCGCTTCACAAGCGTACTCTCTCCAACGAAGTCGTCCGGCCACACGGCCGAGAAGCAGTCTTGGGATTCTCGAGAAGAGTTGGAAGATTACGTACAGATGGAAGAATTAGTGGACGCTTTCGTGATCGCCAAGGAGAGGCCCGAGCGAAGCACCCGTAAGGCCTCTCAACTTCCACCAACTGCCCCTTCGAGGATTCTACTTGAATGTCGGCAACGAGGCATGCCTCGCTATGCAACCCTTCGGGGTCGAACGGCATCCGGGACGAGCATGGCCTGCTTCCTCTCGAGAGATCAGCGCATACAAATTTCGAGAGACTTATGCGCAAACCGCCCAATCTCAATAAGTTCGACTTTACCGAGGATCCTGCATAAGCATCTTCGTATTTCAATACTCATCGCCGTTATAGGGAATTGGGACCACACCATGAAATGCAGTGCTTTTTCCCTAGCCACCGGACGATCGAGCATTGAATGGTGGGAGTCTCGCGACCCAACCCATCTCCTCCCGGGACGCACTGATCGTGGTCTTCTTGTCTCACTACACCGCCAACCTGTCAATACCGCTATGAATAATACTTGGACTCGCTGTTCAAGGTGACAATGAGACGCTGAGACAAGACATCGACCGGCTTAACACAGGCCGAGTCCGCTCGTGACTTGTCGCATAAGGACAAGTTGAAATATCCAAGCGTGGTATTCGACCGACCACGGCTTCAGAGAAGAATTCACCTCAATCATTATCAAGATCTCAGCCATTTCGACAAGGGCAAACGCCCACATGGCATATGAAGAAACCTTGGTCGCAAGAAAAGTGTCCGCTCACGACCTAAAGAAGAAAATAATAAGCCGCCAAGCGGCATGAAGGTCGCCGCGACAATCTACCGACTTTCGAGATAAAAAGTTCGATCATCGCACTCGACTCAACACCTCTATTGGCGCAGATCTACAGCCGAGTGTCGTAATAATGAGTTTCAGGAGTTGCGGCTCGAACCACTGTAGGCTCAAGAAGGGGGCACGACCGACTAAAAGATACCGCCGCACACAAGAGTAAGTGGGCACGATACTAACGATCGTATGGCCTCAAAGATGATATTGAAGAGCTTATTCGAAAAGGCAGTGGGAAAGTATGTGAGGTCGAGGAAGGCGACCGACCTCAAGAGATGCAGTAAAGAAGTCGATCCGCATAGAGGAGTGGCCTCTCGCCATAGAGAGCACCTAAAACAAGGATCGACCAAGATCGTGACACTCCTGCACCCAAAGGTCGTAATGTTGCGATGGTTATACATGGTGGAAACCCCGATCGCAGTGGAATCTAACAAAGCCACCAAGAGAAAAGGGACGAAGTTGTTAATGGTCGCGCCCACTTCAAAGACCACCACCGGCCTCGAGCACTTCCCATCTCGCTCTTGGTGACAAACGATTTATACGACTTTCAAGCCTAATAGTTATGTTCCATTGGTAATCGTGAGCCGCCATGGCAAACACAGAGGTGCAGAGAATCCTCGGTCGATCAAGGTAGCTCGCCGATATCATGTTTGAAGACTTGATCGACAAAATAAAGGTCGACGGAGCGAGATAATTCCCGTGCCGAGCCTACCCTCTAACAGTCAGTTTCAATGGGCGACCACCCACCCGCTGGGAACGACGAGTCGCTAGTCACGCTTCGGTGACGACATCGATAGTATCTGACACAGACGTCGGACGACGACGCTCGCACTCCCCTCAAATCCTCGCTATCAATGTATTATTGGTAGGCCGACTTTGGGTAAGCTAGAGGCCGTTACATCGACGGCAGCATCCGAAAATGAAATTCTACAAAGAAAGACGCACCGTTGGTTACCCCGGGCGCCGACCTTGAATCAACAAGAAGAAGCCACGCCTATACCAAGAGATATGTGACGCAGGTAGATCGTGGGCCCGAACGCTCGCAGCACTAAAGTGAAGGCCATCAAGTCAATGTCACGACTTGGACGCCTGCATGATCCGCATAAATGCACCCAGCAGGACAATGATGATGATTTGCCCGAGAGTCAAGAACAACAGCTGAAAAGACCGCAGAGCCTCATGGAGAGTTGGTAGATGTTCAATCGGGTGACGACCCATCCAAAACGGTAAAGCCTCTGTGAATGACCTACCGCAGCAAGTGAAGAAGATCTTGTGCGCGTTTCTGAGACTATGTCGACTGCTCGCATGGCGTGCATCCGACATGCCCTGCATCCCTATCGGTTAGCCCGCCATCAACTTTCACCGACGGCGGGCCGCTTCTGGCCGCTCAAAGAAGACGCACTCGTAACGAGGAAAAATCTCGCCGCCGCAAAGGCCGCTGAGGACCTCATAAAGGCCAATTTTATAGAAGAGATCAAATACACGACCGCTATCCAACGCCGTGGTTGGTCAAAAAGAAGAATGGAAAGTGGAGGATGTGTGTAGACTACACCGATCCGAACAAGGCATGCCCGAAGGATGCCTTCCCCGCGCTCTAACATTGACAAGTCGGGTCGATGGGGCTTCGCCACAAACCATCGCTCATTTTGGACGCTTACTGTGATACAATCGATCACGATATCCCCGATCGGCGTAAGACAACCTTCATGACGGATCTGGGGAAATTTTCAAGATAAGGTGATGCCTTTCGGCCAAGAACGCTTCGGAGTGACCTACCAATGGATGATGAACAAAATTTTCAAGAGGCAGACGGCCGAATCTCGAGGTGTACTGACGACATGATCATTAAAAGCGCGAATCGACCTGCATCATGTGAACGCACTCGTGGAAGTATTTGAAGAAGCCAGAAGAACTCCCTTAGACCGAATTTCGAGAAGTGTACTCGGGGTGAGAGTCTGGCAGCATTTTGGTTTCCACCGATCAAAGAGGATGAAGCAAACCCCGAGAAGTGCGGTGGTATGGCCGCCGATATGAGGCCGCCACAACTAAAAAAAGAAATACAACACCGAACTAAGCATGGTAGCCGCCTCGCCCGTGTTCATTCCTAAAGCGGCTCGTGAAGTCGCCTCCCACTCTTTAGATCGTTGAAGAAAGAGGTGGATTTTGAATGGACCGACCAATGCCGCTGCAGTATTGATGAATCAAGCAAGCTTTGACCAATCCGCCAATTATGACTAAGCCAACGCGCGCGAGATATCAGACTGCATTTAGCTATCACGTGTAGAAGTTCCGAAAGCGCCGTGTTGGTCGAGAATGCGATCTCAAACAGTAATCCACCTATTTCATAAGTAAAGTACCTGCGGCCCGAGCCGAGATACCGTAAGATAGAGAAGTTTGCCCTTGCACTCCTAATAGCCGCTAGAAGATCGGAGACCCTACTTTCAGGCCCATCAGTCAGGTGGAGGACCGACCACCTTATCGTGCAAGTCCTACATCGGCCGACCAAGGGACGGATGATAAAGTGGCCGTGGAGCTCAAAGTGAGTTTGGGATCAAATTTGAATCCGCATCGCCGCAGTGCGCAGTGTTGGCCGACTTCATACCGAAATGACTCCTATCTCGTAAGAGCGAGCCGAGACGACTCGATCTTGCATGTAGATGGGTCGCCCAATAGCAAAGGGAGTGGAGCAGCCTAATATTGAAAAATCTCGTAAGGCCTTGCCGCTGAAGTCTCTTAACCTTTGCATTCCACACTTCAAACAACTGTGCCGAGCACGAGGCATGCATAACGGGCCTTCACTTCGCCAGAGATTTGTGTGTCGATCGGTTGAACTCGATCGATTCCTTACTCGTGAGTCTCGCAGATCAAAGAATTATATGATGCTAAAGACGACGTAATAAAAGTTATCTAGCAAGAGTGAGGAACCGCCCAAGCGCTTCGACCGAGCCGGTGGTACATGTGCCTCGGACCAAAATGTTCGAGAAGATATATTATCAAAGCTGGCAAGTACCAATACTCCGAAATCACAGTGAGTTTGATTCAGAGACGCAATCGCCGAGTGTGTCGACTAAGCCAACCTGGGCCATCGCCGCTTCTCTCAGGTCAATTTCGATTCGATTGATCGCTTCTATCCTAAGGTACATCATTGAAGGTGAAGAACCGAGCGACTGTAAGCAGCGAAATTGGTCGTGCCTGTGGCTTACCAAATACTCTGCGGATAGAGGGAAAGTTATATAGAAGGGGTTCTCGCCCCATTATCGAGGTGCTCTCACGCCTGGCCGAATCCGACCATGTAACCGAGGGACATTCATGAAGGTATTTGTGGGAGTCACCGTGGCGCTGCTCCATAGCTAAGAAGGGCTCGCCTGTGGCCGGGCTATTATTGGCCGACCATGGACGAAGATGCCAAGAAGCTCGCTCAAGTGCAAGAAATGCCAAATACATGCCGATGTCCACATTGCACCTTCCACAGCAGTTGCAAAGTCTTGTCTCACCTGGCCGCTTGCTTGGCGGGGGCATGGACTTGCTAGGCCCGCTCCCACCGCCTCCGTGCCGCTCAAATTTCGATCGTGGCGTAGATTATTTCACAAAATGGGTCGAGGCCGAGCTCTTGCGACCATCACCTACAAAGTAAGCAAGTTCTTTCTTTGGTGTGTGTTTTGGCCCGCTTGGGATCCTCAAAGAACTAATAATGCATAACCGCACCTGGGCCTCACAGACAAGAGATTCAGAGAAATGTTGGCCGACTTAGGGTAAAATAAATGGCTTCACCCTGGCCGAGCACCTCGCATAAACGCACTGCCAAGTCAAGCGCCAACGTGGTAATTTTGCGTGGATTGAAGCGGAAGACTGACGAAGCTTAAAGCGGAACCGGGTCGTAAGAGTCGCAATCCGCTTCTATGGCGCGTGACAGACTTACTCCTCACTCAACGCATCGGGAGTCCCCATTCAGATCGTATACGGGATCGACGCGGATACCCATGAGATGGGCGAGCCGACTGAGAACTTCAATCCCCTACCAGCTGGTTGATAACGACCGGCTATTCGAGAAGAGTTGACCTAATTGAAGAGTCTCGCGCACCTGCCGCCGCTAAGAGAGCAATTGATCAAACAAGGTCGCGGCGATACAACACTCGCGGCAAAAAGAGACTTTTCACTGGCCGGCCACCGTTTCTAAGACGGGCCGACGTGGGAAATAAGAATGCACGCCGCGGAAGCTCGTGACCGAATGGGAAGGTCCATACAGGTCATCAACAAGATCGAAAAGGGGCTTACGAAATGAAACCATGGACGGGCGACTATCCTTAGAACGTGGAATGCAGTAAAACTTAGGAAATATTACGCTTGAATGTAACAAAGATTTGAATGTAATACCCGACCACCTATTAATGAAAAGCAGCGTGCAGCGCTTTTTCCCACCGGGTTTTTACGAGGCTCGACTTTAGAAATATGATGCGGTTCTTTACTTCCTCGCAAGAAGGTGCATGACGGGTCGCTTCAAGATTGCCCGCGGGCAAAAGGAGCGATCAAGATTTATCAAAGTTGATTAGATCGTCGAAACGATCTACCTCGAGAGCCATCGAAATGGCCCAAGCGGTTAGATAACCCGCCAACCGCAGTCGTCGAACGACTGCGGGCATGTGCCACCGAGCCGCAAGACAAACGCATTTCGGCCACCGAGTTGACTTCTAACGAGCGCCATCAAAATGGCCCAACAACGCCGATCGCTGAAACGATCTACCTCGAGAGCCATCGTAAATGGCCCAAGCGGTTGCTGATAACCCACAAACTTTAGGTCGATTTAAACGATCTATATAGAGCGCCATCGAAGCGCCCCATGGTTAAGTTATAACCCATCGCGATAGTCGTCGAAACGATTTCCACCTCAAGTGCCATCGAAATGGCACGACCATAAACGGCCGCTATCGAAATAGCATCAAACGGGCCACGCCAAGTTCCGCCTACAAGTTCGTAAATGACTAAGGCGAATGAAGGTAAGCAGTACACACATGGCAATATGAATTCAACAGCGTAATTAAAAGCAAGTAAAAATTGTCATTACAAACACGGACGCCTGGCCGAAGCCGAGCGCCCACGAATGAAAAAATCGCACGTAAGGCAGAAATTGCTGTGCCCAAGGCAAGTTAAACGGTTACAAAATTACACCGCCGCAGCGGCTTTTAAAAGAGAATGGTGGCCTGGCGAACGACATTGCCTTGCTCGCCGACTTCGCAGCAACATGATCTTGTTTTTGGTCAACATGTTGCTTGGGCTTGATCATGTTGTCATCGTAAATTGACTTCGATCTGATTCAATGCCCGCGACCGCCAAGAGCATTGTAAAATTGCTCAATTGCGCCTCCTGACCGCCCGCCACCATTCGATCTTTTTCCTCCGCCGCCTCGCCACCCAATTGGCCTCTCGCTTCCCATGGCCTCGAGATCTGCCGTGAGTTGCGACCGAAAGCAAAGAAGCCTCTTGTTCCTCTCGCAAGCTTGGCACGGCCGCCCTCTCCCCCGCTTCAGGGCCTCCCTTCTTCGATCGGGCGAGCTTGTCATATTTTTGCCGCGCCAGCCTAAAGCCTTGTCCTTTCCCCGCAAAATTCAGGTCGAAGGGTTGTTAGCTGGCTTGACAAAGGTAAGATGAAGAGTACAAGACTAAGAAAATAAAAATTACCATCGATTCGCCACCACCCGCTTATGAATTTCTCACCCCATGCAGAGAAGCGCAGAGCGCCATGGGTTTCTTCTCAGATCGTTTCCAGATCGCCGCATCTAAGCTTTCGAGCGAGATGATAGGAATCTCCTCCGCTGTAGGGCCGGGCACCGACCTCATACTTCTTGGCCCGCTGGGTGAGCGATCTAAGACCGGGGAGGCGACCGAGGCCTCGCCGACCGGCTTCTTCCCTTGGCTCTTAGGAGTTTGGGGACTTTTGAGGAAGGTTCAGAATATCCCCGACCGAGAAGCGCCAAATCTCTTAGCCCTCCTTCAAAGCTTCAAGACGGAGCGAAAGCAGTCTAGCTTTTTGCCTACCATCCTTTCGCGCAAAGCACCGAGTCATGAGTTAAAAGAAAAAAATCAATAATGTAATATAATGACAAAAAAGTTCAAAAGCGAACCAATCTCGCCTGTGTCTTGGCTCTTCAGACAAGACAAAGTGGTCGGCAAGGTATGTCGCCTCTTTTGTGATCTCTGACGCATCATACTCGCCAACGACTTTATCATCTCCAAAGTCTCTGTGTCGGCTCTCGCCCAAGTCTTTCATCGAGTAGATGTAATCGCCCCGCTACCAGTAAATGAGCCTCATTCCACATGATTGGGAAGTAAGGGGGACCTAGCATCCGTCCGCTGAAACTCGTAAACGGCCTTCCCTCCCCTGGGAATGATCCAAAATACGGCTTTTCCAAAGCCGGCTCCCAACGACTCTGAAATGCTTTGAAAAACCTGGTGGGTCTTCTCAGATCTTAAAGGAGACTTGCTCTCTCTTCTCCTTGTTGGCCTTCTCTCTCGAGCCACCACCAAAGAGAGCAAAGAAAAGCATCATCGACACCGGCCGACCCAACTTGGTCACAAAGACTTCAAAAGTCTTTAAAACGCCCCATGCGCTTGGATGAAGTTTCGGTAGCGGGCGACCCCAATATGGCGCAGACGCCGCGCTGGAATTCTGTGAAAAGGAGTGGGTAATCTTCATCTTCGAACACGCAGCCGATACATCGCAGGAACTTGAAGTTGGAAGAATAAGTCGCGATCTTCGCCTCCTTCATGCCTCTTACCCTGTACACCGGGAGTCTTCAAGGCGCTCCAGAGATCGGGCAAAGCATCGCGGGTCGATCGTAATAATGCTCCTGCAGAGCGTAAGAGTTTCCGACACCCAAGACATGTCGATATATCTCGAGCTACATCGCCTGGACTTCGCCGACTCTTCGCTCGACCTCTCCGACGCTGGCTTCCGCATCGTAAATATCGATCGCGGCTGAATCACCTCTTCCTCGTGGGCCGCTCATCTCGCCGCCGCCTCTACCATCTCCTCGCCCACGATCGACGGCGCTAGGCTCTTTCATCATCAATGATCACCACCTCCACGTTCTTCCTCGCCGCCGCCACGGTTGCATTGCGGCCGCCTCTTCTCGACGAAATATCGACTCACCTGCAGCTCTTGTACCGTCGACTCGCCGTAAGAATGGGAAGTCGAGCTCGCATCGCCGAGGAACTACTCAAGAGCAAGAACCTTTGTCGCCCGAAGACGACTTAGGCTCGCCATGGAGATTGGGCTCAGCCCTGCCTCGACATGTATGTAGCAAAAGATTGCGTGGTTTTCCGAATGAATACGCAAGCTTGGCCCGTGGCATGCAAATACACCTGCAGGATAGAGGAACGAGTGTGTCAAGCTCGAGCAGAGCACTCATGAGAGGGGCGATTTGGCCATCCTCGACTGACACCCCCTATCACGAGGCGTGAAAAGAACATAGTACTTTCAAGTAAAACTCGTTGAAAGTGTAAAGCGGAAAGATCGATCCATACCTCAAACGTATGTTGAAGATCGGTCGCAAGTAGACGTAAACAATGCCATGAATCAATGCAAGTCGGCGGCAGACGGTCCGTCGGGCAGAGCAATTCTGGAAGTGTGAGAAATGAACTCAGCAGAAGGACTATTTATAGCAAGCAAGACTCATGGCACGTAAGAGGACCGGATAATGGAGTCGCCACAACGCTTTCGCCTTTCTCGCCAATGGTTGTCTCTGCAGACAGCCTGAACACCAAACGCCACGCTCTTAAACGCCAAGAAGACCAACCGCCACGCATACAGCCCTGGCCGATGGTTGACAAGCGGCCGACACCGCCTACTACAGAAAGCGAACGGCCGCATCCGCTTTGGCCAAGATAACTTCACCCCTGGGCATCGATTCAAGCTCTCACCGCTTCTTAAGCGACCTAGCTCTTGGGCAACTGCTCTCGGGTGTATTAGCAAATACGAGGATCGCACAAAGAATTGGACTCGCGCGCCCAAACCCATCTCGACGGTCCAAAACACGCCGCTTGGGAGCGCACTCGCCACGCCAAATCTTCGCAAAACTGGCCTGACCGCAAAGATATATACGCCATTCGCATATGGCATCAGTGCACGCTTCGAACTCTTGTGTTATCTCGCCTGAGCGACCTTCTCACTAGATCGCTTCGGAGTGTCTTTGTGTACCACCCGAGGTGCTCTACGCATGAAGCCAGGACCTGGCCCTTTCACTCACTCAACGACCGCCCACCCGACGTAAACAACAAACACTTCAACACTTCATCGGGTCAAGTGTACGATCAAATACATAAAGATAGATTTCACACTCACACACATTGCGTAACAATTAAAACACAAAGTAAAAGCAAGAATAAACTAGGAAACATAGAATATAGTCAATATTTGAAATCATGACATTTATCTATACTCCCAAAATAAAAGAATTC